>VZTY01024264.1:3672-36909 GCA_013400935.1 Turnix velox | reverse complement strand
TCCCTGCCCTTGGCGGGGGGGTTGGAACTCGATGATCTTTAAGGTCTCTTCCAACCCAAACTATTCTATGATTCTATGATTCTATGATTCTAGTCTTCCTGTGTGACCTGGCTGCTCCTGCTCTGGCAGGGAGAATGGACTAGATGATCTCTTGAAGTCCATTCCAATCCTTGATAGTCTGTGATTCTGTGATCTTTCCCCATCACATTCCTATTTTCCTCTTTTCATTGATGTCTCACCTGCCTCTTTCAAAACCAGTCACCTCAGTCAATACATATATATACCAAATCTGTCTTTTAATGGGTTCATTTAATTTTGGGAATTATACTCAGGTACTTTTAATCTCATCACCATCCTTACTGTGCAGCAAACCCCATCTTTTTCCCTTCTGTTTTTTTTTTTTTTCTTCTGGTTAAAGAACTTCTGTTGTTTATTTTAATATCCTTTGCAAGGTCTAACTCAGCTTGACTTTTGGCAGTTTTCACTTTCCCCCTAAGCTTGCTGACCTCTAAAATGCAGCTTCCTTTGCAGATTCATCTATTTTTCCACTCTTATCCCTGACAGAGCTTATGAAGTGCACCAGTTAGCTCTGGACCCTTCAAGATTTTCCCCTCTTATTTGCAGTATGAGACCCACACCAGTTTTCCACTTCTAAAGCACAGAATTTTCCTGCAAGTACAAGTCATCAAAAGCTTAGCTGGAGCTGTTTGCCCTAATCAGACCATTTAATAATCAGAGAACACTCTTTGGAAAAAAATCAATCAAGCAAATGAACCTGATAGCTATAAACTTTGGGATTTTTATTCCCTTTTTGTTAGTTCACATTTGCTAGACTTTTATTCTGATTCAAATCTTCCCTTCCAGAAGATCACCACCAAGAGCCATTAAAAAAATACTTAAAATGTATTTATTTCTGGGAAAGTTATCTACTGTGGATTTCATGTGAAGGCAATGAGTGGTGTTTGTCCTTCCATCTGTATCTGACAGTCTCATGTGTTGAAAAATTCCCTTGTGGCACTCTGTTTTCCAACAATACTCCAGAGTTTTCTTCAAATCCTAAACTGTGAATGATTTTTTTTGGGGGGAATGAAAATATTTGTCCCTAATCTGAGCTTGAGACAGCTGCCATGATGACTGATAGCATGGTATACCTTAAAGAATGGACCAAGGTACTTCAAGGAGATGAACCAGAGTGTTAAAAAATGAATAAAATAAATCTTTCTGTGACTCAGGAGCTCATCAACAACATCTAACAGTACCAGCATTGAACCTGGGAAGATCCTTCATATGACATGGCTGTTTAAATCCACAGTAACCTGAATCCTGGTGTTTAGAGAATAAACAACATAATTCTCTGTCTCATTCACACTCACATAGCAAGAGAAAAATCCATAATTACTGACTTCAGAGGTGCTTGAATGAAAGGCTGTCCCAATGCCTGAAAGCAGGAACACCTTCCTAGTTTGAAAGAAACTCATCTTGTCCAGGGATCTGATCCCTGTAAGGATGTAAAGAAATTGAAGTTACACATCTCTTGGTTTGCCTGAAAATGTTTTTCCAAAACATTATCTCACAAAAAAACTAAAGGTTTTCATTCACTGAATTTTCTCAAAAGGTGTCTTCTTCGGTTGCCTCAATTTTTATTTAGAAGATGGGAAGGTTTCTGCAATATTTCCAATGAAAACTGAAAGATGTGAGTTTTCCTAGTCATTTTTCAGGTTTTGAGCTTTGATTTTTGTACAATTTTTCTTCTGTGGCAAAAATTTTGAAATGTATGAGAAATTTTTAAGGGAAAAAAAAACCTTCTTTGTGCCTTTTTAAAGAAAAAAAACCATACCCTTGAGATAAGAGTGTACCCTTGTCTGAATTCTCTACTGAAGAGATCTCCATTTTTCTTTTCCACTGGTGGTGGCTCATAGTGTTGAACAAATCTCAGAGGAACCCTCAGCTGATGTCCTACAGAAACACCAAACTTCAAATGAAACTTCACAGCTTGAATGCAGACCTGAAGAGAAGGATTTAGGGGTGCCAGTGGACAAGAAACTCAACATGAGTCAGAAGTGTGTGCTTGCAGCACAGAAGACCAAACAGATCATGGGCTGCATCAAGAGAAGAGTGACCAGGAGGTCAAGGGAGGTGGTTTTGCCCCTCTACTCAGCTCTGGTGAGATCCCGACTGGAGTTACTGTGTTCAGCTCTGGAGCCCTCAACATTAGAAGGACATTGAGCTGTCAGACAGGCTGAAGGAGCTGGGGTTGTTCTCCCCCTGGAGAAGAGAAGGCTCATGGGGCACCTCAAGGGAGCTTCTCAATACCTGAAGGGAGCTACAGAAAGGCTGGGGTAGGACTTTTTTATAGGGTATGTGATGGCAGGACTTGGAGAAATGGATGTAAATTGGAAGAGGGGAGATTTAGGTTAGATATAAGAAAGAAATTTTTTGCTGTGAGGGTGGTGAGACACTGGAAGAGTTTTCCAGAGAGGTTGTGGATGCCCCCTCAATCCCTGGAGGTGTTTAAGGCCAGGCTGGATGAGGCATTGAGCAACCTGGTGTAGTGGGAGGTGTCCCTGCCCATGGCAGGGGGTTGGAATTAGATCATCTTGAAGGTCCCTTCCAACCCAAACCATTCTATCATTCTATGATTTTGAATATTTCTGAAGCATAGAACAATTTTCTGTTTATTTATGCTGTAAAAGTACTTCCATTCAAGTGGGTTTTTTTTTCCATAACTAGTTACAAACTGTATTGATCCCTGGACTACATTCTACTCCAACCCTGTCAACTGAACAGCAGAGACATGATCCAAACCCACTGGAACTGAGCATCTTCCAGGCAAAACCCACGGCAGATACAAACTCATTTGGTAATTTTGCTATTCAAGTTGGATTAGGAAAGAAAACAAAGAAGAAATTGTCATTGTCAGGCAGCCCACATGATCCTAATATTGCAGCAGCCTTATTCCTCCTCCCCAAATGCATAAATATTTGCAGCACTTTACTTGGATTATTAAACCTGCTTTCAGAATGTATAATGAGTAAGTTGGTTTTCTGGTTTACCAGATAAAAACAGAGCAGAAAGTGAGCCCCTCTTTTTCAACATCCATCCAGCCCAAACTGGATCTTTGGCCACAAAAATACCCTTGTAATCAAATCTGATAGGAACAAAGATTTTTTTTATTTGCTATATTACCACTGGTAATTTTATACCCACCACGAGATAAAACCCAACAGCAAATATCTAATGCATTTGGAGCTGTGTTTTTGTAGTGGCTCGTGGAGGACATGTGAACAATTTGCAGTGCCCCTGGATCTGTTTCTCTCCTGCTTTGCTTGATAACAATCTATAGGCTTTTATTTCACCAAGCCCTAAGTGTGCACAGAAATCTTGGAAAAAGAACTTTGTCGTTGAGTTTTGACAGACCACATGGTATTTTTTTTTACTCAAGGAGCATAGCAAGGATATTTGAACCTGCAAATTTAAGGTCTGGTTTATGTAATAATAAGCAAATTGCTCCCCACAAATATTTTCCCTCTGTTCTTCAGCTCTCACAGTCCCTCAGAAAGCAAAGTGCTGCGGGATTTATTTAGTTGCTGAAATGTGTTGATGAGCAGGAGATGGACTTAAGACCATGTTAATGTTAAGTACATAAGTAATGTGTTTTCTGAATAAACCCAAATGATTGCAATATGTGACTCCCACCTTCTCCCTTCCACCCTCTTGAAATTCAAATGAATGCTCACAGAAATATTCTGCATGAGTTTCCCACATGGTGTTTGGGAACAGGGAGGCAGCAGAGTCTGCTGTAGCCACAGATAAAAGGATGCAAATTGGAAGAGGGGAGGTTCAGGCTGGAGAGAAGAAAGTTCTTTCCTATGAGGGTGGTGAGATACTGGAAGAGGTTGCCCAGAGAGGTTGTGGATGCCCCCTCAATCCCTGGAGGTGTTTAAGGCCAGGCTGGATGAGGCTTTGAGCAACCTGGTGTAGTGGGAGATGTACCTGCCCATGGCAGGGGGGTTGGAACTAGATGATCTTGAAGGTCCCTTCCAACCAAAACCATTCTATGATTGTATGAAATGCTGCAAAGAAGGTTTCACTCTCTGAACCCATCCTTCACACAGGCAAATTATTTTTGGAATGAGGGATGAGCAGTAGCCACTTGTGAGCTACCTACTTGCTAATTACCTGGCAGTTACCAGTTGAGGAACATGGGCTTGGTCCAAAGAAGGCACATTCAAAGTTAGCCATTTAAATTAAGCCACAAATATTTAAGAAGACTCATTTAAAATCAGAATCATAGTACCATAGAGTTGGAAGGCACCTTCAAAGGCCATTTAGTCCAAGCCCCTGCAGAGAGCAGGGACATCCTGCGCTAGATGAGGTTGCTCAGAGCCTCAGCAAGCCTTGGATGTCTCCAGGCTTGATGGGACCTACACCATCTCTCTGGGCTACCTTCTTAAAATAATCATAGAATCATAGAATAGTTCGGGTTGGAGGGGACCTTAAAAATCATCAAGCTCCAATCCCCCTGCCACAGGCAGGGACACCTCCCACTAGATCAGGCTGCTCAGTGCCTTGTCCAGCCTGATCCTGAACACCTCCAGAGAGGGGGCATCCACAGCCTCTCTGGGCAACCTGTTCCAGTGTTTCACCACCCTCACTGTAAAGAATTTCTTTCTTATGTCAAGTCTAAATCTACCCCCTTCCAATTTATATCCATTGTTTCTGGTCCTCCCATCAGATATCTTCCCCTGCCTTTCTGTAGGACCCCCTCAGGTACTGATAAGTTACTCTGAGGTCCCCCCTGAGCCTTCTCTTCTCCAGGCTGAACAACCCCAACTCCTTCAGCCTGTCCTCATAGGGCAGTTGCTCCAGCCCTTTGACCATCTTTGTGGCCTCCTCTGGACCCGCTCCCACAGCTCAATGTCCTTCTTGTAATAATGGTCATTTGCTTCAGCATAAATTCATATTATTTAGATAATCTGCTTCCTCAGGAGCTAATTGTTGAGTTAATTACCATATTTTCTAATGACATTTTTTCCTGGACTAACCTGGGTGTGTAGCTCAGTTGGGAGAGCATCAGACTCCTAATCTGTGGGTCAAGGGTTCAACTCCCTGCCCAGGTATGAAGCTTGCAAGAGTTGGGATGATGGTTGGATTTGATGATCTTTAAGGTCCCTTCCAACCTAGATGACTATGACTATTGCCCTTGCTGAAACAAATTTGACAGACAACACATTCTGGATGTAACTTGGTGACCATGGGTGGGCTCACCAAAGTCATCCTTATCCAGGTGAGCTTTCTGCTGACTCCAGAGAGTGTTCTGCTTTGGTGAGGGAGTAAATAAGAGCTTCAGGATCAGACCCAGGCAAAGTGGGGGGCAATTCCCAAACACTGCAGTGAGACTTCCCAAAGAACTTGGTCTGCTCTTCTTCCCCTGCACCATCACTGCATTTTGCAAGCCCTTTGTGAAAAAAAACGCAGGAGGAGGGATTTTTTTTTTTCTGGAAAGTGAAGGGTTTCTGTCATCTCTTTGTTGTCTGCAATTCCCAAAACAAAACAGATCAGATCAGCAGCTCTTGTGCTTTTTCCCCTGCAACTGGGCAAAAGGCATTCGTGGCTTGGTTTTATTGAGTTAGAAGCCTTGGTGGGCTGCTGGAAAATACCAAAAAAAATCCAGATTGGGACAGGGGTAGTGGGGAGGGGAGGGTGAGCTGGTGAGAGAACCACATGTTAAGGTTGCCTGTGTATGAACAGCAAGCTTTCTGGCTTGACATTTATTGAAAAAATAGATCTTACACTGTATCCACCCAGCACCTGTTGAGAAACACTGACCCCATTACAGGGGTTGGATTTACACTGGCTCTGTATAACACCCTATAAAGGAGGCCACTGGTGCAAAAGATTAAAGAATGCTGTTAAGTAAGTTGTTTTATTTCTTTTGAGACCGAAAGAAAGCTGCAAAGTGAGAGAAAGCTTTCCTGGGTTATTTACTCTTCATTACTGGGGATCTTGAAGGGGCTTGTATAAACGGCCCTAGCAGGGTCATGACAACACTTTATAAGGTGCAAATGTTGAGGTGGAGCCAGTGCTATACTGCTGGGGGAAGCAAATGGAAAGGTCCCTCCCAACTAGATGGAAAGTTAGTGCTAATAAAAGCTCCATGACTCTGGCACCACTTCCCAGGCACGAGGGGCCCATGAAGATGGCTTTGCCAAGCCCTGAGCAAGTGCCCCAGCCCTGTGGTACCCACTGCCCTCCATGGATCTACTCCATGTCAACTTCATAAAGTCCTCAATGGAGATGAAAATCTTATGTTTAAGGACTGGGCTTGTGGGGGGATAGGTGGAGGTGAGGAGTGGAGTTAAAAAAAAAATCAAAAATCCCTTCTTTTTTTCACCTTAATGAATAGCCCACTTCAAGGAACGTGTGAGTTCCTATGCTGCAAGCTATTTTCAGTCAATGTGTGTCCCAGTTTTCAAACAAATGGCTTTCTGTGTGTTGCCTCCCCCCCCTCAACCCTGCTCTCTGCTTCCCACCCTAAGTCATTTGTGGGATCTGGCTCTACCTTGGCAAAGGCTGGTGGAAACAGCTCACCCACATTCAGCCATGGTGGGGTAAGGCTGCTCCTGCCTCTCTGCCCTTTTTCATGCAGTGAAGCATCACTTGATATGGTAACCTTTAGATTTTTGGGTCCAAGCAGACTGGGAGGTGAAGAAAGGCTTGCAAGAGTCATGGAAATTGAGTAGTTATGCCCAAGGAGAATTGACCTTGACCTTACCATACACTTTTGGGGCTTAAATATATTGCCTTGAGATTTCCTGAAATATAAGGGGCAAATACAAGGGCTGTCAGATTTGGTACAGGACCTGTGGAACACTGATTTCCTTTGGGAGTAGCTGCAGGGGACAGAGAGAACCCCTGAGAAGATCCCAAATAACATTAAAATAGCTTCATGTAGGTTGATAACTTGATAACCACCCTCTGTCTGAACACTGGCTGGAAGCATGGGGGCTCAGAAAACCCTCAGCTGAAGAAGACAAACAGAAAAGAGATGTATCCACTGCTTGAAAGAGGAAAAGGCTAAGGAGACAAGGAGGCAGGAGGTGTTTGCTTTCCTCAGCAGAGGTGAAGACTCCTCAGAGGGGTGAGGACCCCAGTAGGGAACTGTTTTGCTCAGTCATCATCCAGCAGAAACCTGCAGCTGTTCTGCACAGGCTCAGAACAAGCCCTGTGCTTTGGGAAAAATACAATGCAAAGCTACAAAAAGCTCTGTAGAAGTGGGTGAAGCAGCTCAGAAGCCTCCAGATCTCCTCTGCTTTTTTCAGGATGCCTTCTATTTGAGCTGTGGCACATTGCAACAAAACAGCCACTTGAGACAATGAGTTCTTGCCCCTTCCCTTGTTGCTCCTGTCACCAAGCACTGTCTCAGGCTATGGGCAGGGATGGAGGAACTCTGGGCAGCAGATGCCAGAGTGTGAGAAAGTCCCTCTTTATTCAGAGGGCTTTTGAGGCAAGCTTCTCTCTCATCCCACCCTTTCCACAGCTCTGTATGGACACAAAAACAATTTGATCTACGTATAATTGCTTCATAGGCAGGAAACATACTCTCAACAAGACCTCCCTTTGAAAAAAATTATAAAAAATATAAATTCTTTTCCAGTTCCTTTGAAAAAATTATAAAAAATATAAATTTTTTTTAGTCCCTTAGGGCTGGGAATAGTCCCTTATTTCCCACCAGAGATGTAAGGCAGGCATGTGCTCTGCATTTGCAAGAGGCAGAGCAGCTGTGGGGAGCTTGAGGAGTTGGACTCCTTGTCTGTGTGAGGAGAACTAAGCCCTGCAGGTTCAATTAATAGACTTTGGAAACCAACCAAGCTCTGACGATCCCCAGGCTTGTTTTAAGTGAAGGAAGGTGGCCCTTGGAGAAGAATGAGACCTGCCAGGCTCTTGGTGCAGCTGGGACACACAGTGAGAGCCTGAAAAGCCCTTAAGTCTGGAACCTGTGCTCCAGTGGCTGCCAAGCCAAGAAGTCCCATTGCTGGGACAATAAACAAACAGGAATGGGCTGTGCAGATGAATGTCTCATCTTTTAGTCTGCATGGTCTGTAAAAATCCATATGCTTCCCTGTCACAAGCCCCAGAATACAATGATAGAATGGTTTGGGTTGAAAGGGACCTTCAAGATCATGTAGTTCCAACCCCCCTGCCATGGACAGGGACATCTCCCACTACACCAGGTTGCTCAGTGTCTCGTCCAGCCTGGCCTTAAACACCTCCAGGGATTGAGGGGCATCCATAGCCTCTCTGGGCAACCTCTTCCAGTGTCTCACTACCTTGAGGGTGAAGAATTTCTTTTTTCTCTCCATCCTAAATCTCCCTCTCTTCCAATTTGCATCCATTATTCCTAGTCTGCCATCACATATCCTATTAAAAAATCCTACCCCACCCTTTCTGTAGCCCCCTTCAGGTATTGAGAAGCTACTCTGAGGTCCTCCCTGAGCCTTCTCTCCTCCAGGTTCAACAAACCCAACTCCTTCAGCCTGTCTGCATAAGGGAGTTGCTTTAATCCTTTGATCATCTTCGTGACCCTCCTCTGGACCTGCTCCAACAGCTCAATGTCCTTCTTCTGTTGAGGGCTCCAGAACTGGACACAATACTCCAGGTGGGGCCTCACCACAGGAGCATTTAGCTCTGAGCCCTTTAATCAAAAGGATGGACAGAAAGCAGTTTGAGAAATTGGGGAAAAGGTGCCATTTGTACCTAAAAAAAATAAAATCCCAGTAGTGCTTTTTCAAATGCTCTGGGGCCCATTAAGTTAAAGAAAATCTTTCCATTACTAATTTCAGTTAATTACCTTCTTAAATAAATACTAGGATCAAAGGCTGGTGCTTCAAACTAAGGCAAATTCTCTTCAAGTCAGAGATTTGGAAAAGAGCCTGAACACACAGAGCAAAGCTGGTGATGCAGAAGGCCAGGGAAGGTGAGCATCACGGGAGCTGATGGGGAAGACAGACCCATCTCTACAGCCCAGCTTCAGTTCCAGTTTCTCCTGGAACATGGGCAAGCTCCCCTCTTGTTCCACCATTCAGATCCAGAAGAAATCATGAGGCTGTTTTACAGGCTGCTGATGGTCTGGGTGTTACTGTTCCCATCCTTCTCATTAAACCTCTGCATTTTGGCTCTGGAAAAGCCCAAGGTCAGAATAAAACCTACTTGATTGCTGATGGCTGATGACTAATTTGGGGTGAAAATCCTTGCATAAAGAGTTTTCCACTCCAAAACCTAAATTCTCCCCACTTGCCTGACTTCTTTTAGAATAAGCCCATTCAAAACCCTCCTCAATGGAGGAGGAGCAAACTGGCCACACTGGCTGAATAATAAATTGTTATAAGTGTGCAAGCAGTAAAAGACTAGGAGCAGGGAGGCAGGGAGGGGGGAAACAGGAATATCCTGGGAAAACTGGGAGATGCACAAGTTTTTATTTATCAACCCTGTTTACTTTAAAACCCATCCAACTGGAACACAAGGTGCAGACATAAAAATTAAAATAGAAAACATCCTGGGCCAGGCTTTTAGAGGATGCAAATTGGCATGGGACTTCCCATGGCTTCCAGCAAAGCCTGCTGCACTCACACCAGCTGCTCTCGGTCAAGTGAAATAACAGCAGCTCCACCACTGCAGTCAGTTTGGTGGGGAAAAGGGAAAAGCAGGAAGAAATGAGATCTCTGAGGTACCTGTGGGCTAAAGCACACAGGGTATGGTGGGTCTGAAAGGGATCTGATGTGAAGAGGAAGTCAAGATGGGTCAAGGAACGCAGGTGTGCTCCAAATAGGAGCAGTTCTCCAGCTTGCTGCTGGTCCTGGGTGGTCCAAAGGTTCAGTCCCACCCAGGGCTGGTTGCAGTAAACCAAGCCCTGGCCTCCTGGACTTGCCATGGCCTCGAGGGAAAGGAAGTTCAAGTAGGGTCAGCAGGAAAGAATACCATCATTGAGTGGTAACAATGCAGACAAATTACCAACAGACCGTGAAATGCAGCCTCAGTCTGTTAAAAATGCTGGAAATGTGGAAAAAAAAAAAAAAAAAAAAAAGAAGTGCTGTCAAACTTCATCTGGCCAAAAGATGATGCTGGGGCTTTTCATAGTTGTTGCATGTTGTTTATATGATATTAATAGGAATAATCCCATGTTTCCTTATGTGTAGGTTAATACCTCGTTGAAGAGTCAGAACAGGCTGTGAAGGAGCTCTGCAGGGCTCCAAATATACCTACAGATCTGAGGTAGCCCTGAATGGCCACAAATGGCCACATCTGCAACTGGAAACACATTTCCCCTCTGCTCAAACTGTTACAAGTCTCTGAGGAGACTGAAGAGCAGTTTCTGCAGGAGCCTGGGCTGTAAATCGTGCTTTAGTCCCATCTGGGCTTTTCCATCAATATATAAATAATTTGTTCTTCTCTTAGTAAGGACTTCACACAGTCTGAAGATGTTGGAGAGCTTTTTCCTAGTGAACATATTGACTTCTCTGAGTAAAACACAATTATTTCAGTGCTGGTGACTGCAAAGAACTGGGACAAACACAGAAATTATCACAGAATGTCAGGGAAGAGAACTATAGCAGAAAGGGAGAACAACAAAACAAACATCCCAACAAACTCTGTCCAAACAATCTGAGAAATTCTTTTGAAGCAACAGGCTGGACAGGCAGGTTATGGAAGCCCCCTCAATCCCTGGAGGTGTTTAAGGCCAGGCTGGATGAGGCACTGAGCAACCTGGTGTAGTGGGAGGTGTCCCTGCCCACGGCAGGGGCGTTGGAACACGATGATCTTGAAGGTCCTTTCCACCCCAAATCATTCTATAAGTTCAACAACATAGTTTGTATATATTTTTTATTGTTATTAATTTATAGCAGCTCCAACCAATAATTTCCTAGCTGACACCTTTCCTCAGCTAAAATTCTAGAGCTCTAAAAATATGCACAGTATCTCGAATTTTTCTCAAAAACCATATTGCTATGACTGCTGAGGCTGAGATATTTCTTTTGCTTAATTGATAAGTTGGAAGGCAAAATGATACAGCCTTGGACAATTCATTCACCCATTTGTGCTTTNTAACTTGGCTCTGTTCCGTGGAGGGAGAGGGGGGGGGGGGGGGAAGAGGTTAGAGTTAGCTCTGCTCAGATGCTGTTGAAATTAGCTATTAAATATACTGTGAGGATGGTGAGACACTGGAACAGGTTGCCTAGAGAGGCTGTGGATGCCCCCTCAATCCCTGAAGGTGTTTAAGGCCAGGTTGGATGAGGTGTTGAGCAACCTGGTGTAGTGGGAGGTGTCTCTATGCATTCTATGTTTCTATGATGCTATGTTTCTATGATTCTATGATTTTGAGTGAAATATTTCTGATGCATAGAACACTTTTCTGTTTATCTGTGTTGTAAAAGTACTTCCATCCACGTGGGGTTTATTTTTCCATAACTAGTTACAAACTGTATTGATCCCTGGACTACATTCTACTCCAACCCTGTCAACTGAACAGCAGAGACATGATCCAAAACCAATGGAACTGAGCATCTTCTAGGCAAAACCCATGGGAGGTGTCCCTACCCATGGCAGGTGGGTTGGAACTAAATGATATTTAAGGTCCTTTCCAACCAAAACCATTCCATGATTGGAAGGGACCTCAAGAGATCATCTTGTCCTACCCTTTTCCACATGAAGCCCTTCCAGCTTTCAGGTAGGGAAAACAAAGAAGAACCATTTAAAACCAAAGGAAAGACGTAAGAAACAGAATATTTACTTTCAAAAAAAAAGAAAAAAAAGGCTCAAATGAAGCAGAGTTGATCAGTTTTGCCTGCTTAATGCACCTTTATTAGCTGAAGATAAGAGCCAGGGGACTGTGCATGAAATAACACCGGCACAGAAAAACGCCCCGGGTGAACTCTCTCTGAGATAACATCTTCAATAATCTTTCCAGTGTTAAATAAACAGGCAGAAAGGAAAACAAGAAAAAGATCCAAAACCTTCATTTCTCCCCTAACACTTGTGTGCTTTTTTGGGAGTGGAATGGTTCTGGATGGAGGGACCTCCATATGGTTTCGTTAATGGGTTGTGATGTGAGCGAAAAGCTTTCTGAAGAGGAATTTAGAAGTGAAGGCTCAAAAGAAGAGGATTTCTTGTCGTAATTTATGGGCTGAATGCTTGCTTAAGGAGCACAAATAATCCCAAGCAGACATGAAATGCCCTTCAACATCCGTGGAAGAGAAGCTCTGAGGCAAGGGGAGCTGGATCTGGGCTGCTGAGAGAGATTAGAGAAATGTGGCAGCATGTGGTAGTGCCTTGAAGGAAACTATTAGCTGAGGAAGCAAGTCATATTTCTCTGATTTTTTTATTAGTATTGGCCAAATCTGGGAGTTCTCACCTCGATTTTAATTGGCTGAAATTTCTCTTCAAGTCGGATGGAATTTGCTGGAGTTGGGGGCTCCTGAACAGCTGCAAAAGGTCTTCAGGACTCACACTCAAGCTCTTTCTTGTACCAGATGCTCTGCTGAGGGTGAAAAAGGCCCAAAAAGGCAGTTTATGGGCAAAGCATATGGGCTCAAAGCCATACAACCACTGTGGCTGACACTGAACTATATTTTCCCTCGCATCTGAGTAATATTAGGAGACAAAACTGTGCTTGAAAATGTGAAAGCCCAAGCAAAAATTGAGATGGAGACATCTCTGGGGCTGCCAACGCCATTAAAAGCAGATGTTTTGCTGTTTCATCTCCCTGACATGAATTAACCTAAGTTGTTCTGCTCCTTAGGGAGGAAGGTAGAGAAAGAATCTCCACGAAAATTAACCAAACTCTCTGCCATTTCCCCAAAAACAATGCTGAAGTGAAGATTAGAAATAAAGGCTTTGAAATCAAAGCATGAAGATCAATAGCAATTGAAAAATGGAATAAAGCTAATAATGAAATATCTACCAAAGAGATATCTCAAAAAAAAAGTAGAAAAGATGGGATGAAAATTACCAAGCTTTTCTTCTCTTCATGCTAGAATAGGGTACAATTTGGTGTCCACCCTGGAAGTCATTTAGATCCATGTAGGCCACAAAATATGATCAACAATGAATCCAAATGAACAAAATTTGGAAGGAAAATGCTATGGATGTATTTGGGTCTTGTGCTGGAATTTTTTTTAAAGGCTATAATGTCACATCCAGAGGGACCTTGACCGGCTTGGGACCAACCTCATGAAGTTCAACATGGCCAAGTGCAAGGTCCTGCGTCTGGGTCAAGGCAACTCCAAGCATGGATACAGACTGGGTGGAAAGTGGCTTGAATTCAGCCCTGAAGCGAACAATTCAGTGGGTTTCAGTGGACCATAAACTCAACATGAGCCAGCAGTCTGTGCTTGTAGCCCAGAAGCCATACCAGTCCTGGGTTGCATCGAGAGAAGTGTGACCAGCAGGTCAAGAGAGGGGATTTTGCCCCTCTACTTGACTCTGGTAAGACCCCACCTGGGGTACTGTGTCCAGTTCTGGAGCCCTCAACAGAAGAAGGACATTGAGCTGTTGGAGCAGGTCCAGAGGAGGACCACAAAGATGATGAGAGGGCCTTCTGAGGACAGGTTGAAGGAGTTGGGGTTGTTCAATCTGCAGAAGAGAAGGCTCAGGGAGGACCTCAGAGTAGCTTCTCAATACCTGAAGGAAAGGGGATACAGAAAGGCTGGGGAAGGACTTTTTAATAGGATATGTGATGGCAGACTAGGAATAATGGATGAAAATTTGAAGAGGGGAGATTTAGGATGGAGATAAGAAAGTAGTTCTTTCCTGTGAGAGTGTTGAGACACTGGAAGAGGTTGCCCAGAGAGGCTGTGGATGTCCCCTCAATCCCTGGAGGTGTTTAAGGCCAGGCTGGATGAGGCATTGAGCAACCTGGTGTAGTGGAAGGTGGAACTAGATGATCTTGAAGGTCCCTTCCAACCCAAACCATTCTATGATTCTATGACAACAGGAGCAGTTTCCATTCCATGGAGCTTCTCTACTTATATCACTCTATACTTGACTCAAGCAAGCTGTTCTATAGCTTATATTTCAGCATCTTTTATCCACTCTACTTCTTTCTTTTCATTTTTCCAACAGATATTTGTTACAAAAACATCAGTGCATGTGTTTCGATTTAAACCTCTAAACTCCTGGTTGACATTGGTTATTTTAACCCATTGAGACTTCTTTAAATACATGGAATTTTCCTTTTCTATGGAAAATTGTAGGAAATTGAGAAAATATTCCTACTTTGGACTCTGTAAGTTGCATAAATGAAGATTTGGATGGTGATTATATGTGTTCATGTCTCCATATAGACATGTATGTATTTATATATTCATGTTTGTGTGTGTGAATGAAGAAGACCCTTGAAGATATTGAGAATTTCCTAGCAGTAGAAATGAGGGGCCATTTTCCTTCATTTTTCCTGGGATTTTTTTTTAGGCTCAGGTGTGAAAATTGGCAGCTCCTTGCATTTTCTGACAGATTGGCTAATTAGAAATCAAGGCTGACTCCAAGTCAAACAAAGCTGAGACCTCCAAGTCTTTGTGGGATGTTTGTCTGAAGCATTTCAGTGGCTCTAAGGTTTTTGGAAAGAACAATATTGTTAACCCATGTTCACCAGTGCAGGACAGCACTTGCTACACACCAAAAGTGATATAAAATTGACTTTCAGTCTTCAAACTCCTTCCAACCAGGAAGTAGAGCCCAAACTAGATGATTTGTTTGTTATTTATGTAAGTGATAACTCTGATTTAAGCACAGGAGTGAGGGTTTGATGGTTTCCCAGGTAGGGTGATTGAAGTCAAAGGATTTCCCAAAGGTCACCAAATTCAGTGATGCACCAGCCCCCATAGAAACCCTTCATCCTCCACCCCTTGTCATTCAGCTGGCTCCTCTGTGCTCTAATGAGCACCAGTGAGGCTGAGGACAGAATTTTGGCCCAGTTTCCTCAACCTTATTAATTTCAAAGAGCTCTTCTACTAAACAAACACCCCAGGCTTCACAAATCCACATTGGTACCCAAGAGACCCAGGTAGACAGTGAAATAATTTTCCCCCAAAGATATGGTGGAGGTGCCATAACTCAAAGGATGGAGAACTGGGGCTGACAAAGCCTGGGCTCGTGTGGACAGAGTTACTTTGGCAGACAGAGCCTGAAGGGAGGACTCAACATGTAACACTCTCTAGTGCACCATTACTCACCCTGTGGTCAGCAAACCACTGGTGGTCCAGGAGGCAACAGAACATGGCTCAACAGCAGTTTCTTTGCTATTCTGGTTTTTTTTTTAACAGACAGGAAAATGTAAATCCAAAGAGCTTCACATTTAGGATCATAGAATAGTTTGGGTTGGAAGGGACCTTAAAGATGATCGAGTTCCAACCCCCCTGCCATAGGCAGGGACACCTCCCACCAAACCAGGTTGCTCAGTGCCTCATCCAGCCTGGCCTTAAACACCTCCAGGGATTGAGGGGACATCCACAGCCTCTCTGGGCAACCTCTTCCAGTGTTTCACCACCCTCACCATAAAGAATTTCTTTCTTATGTCTAGCCTTAATCTATCCCCTTCCAATTTACATCCATTATTTCTAGTCCTCCCATCACATATCTTATTAAAAAGTTCTACCCCAGCCTTTCTGTAGTCCCCTTCAGGTATTGAGAAGTACCTCATTTAGCCTCATTTTATTTGGTTGTAAAGGAAAGCACTTACATCATCACCCTACAAGATGATCATTGGATTTTACATCTTCAACAAGTGAGATTCCCCATGGATTTAAGGATGCTGAAAAGCACAGGGGAGCAGATGAGGTGAAGACTGGACTGAGAGGTGCCATCTGCTCTGCACTGGGGTAATGATGTCAAGCTTCTCAAATCACAGAATCACAGAATGTCAGGGATTGGAAGGGACCTCAAGAGATCATCTGGTCTCATCCCCCTGATCGAGCAGGAACACCTAGATCACATAGAATCATAGAATAGTTTGGGTTGGAAGGGACCTTAAAGATCATCGAGTTCCAACCCCCCTGCCATAGGCAGGGACACCTCCCACTAGACCAGGCTGCCCAGTGCCCTGTCCAGCCTAGTCTTGAACACCTCCAGAGATGGGGCATCCACAACCTCTCTGGGCAACCTGTTCCAGTATTTCACCACCCTCACTGTAAAGAATTTCTTTCTTATGTCTAGTCTAAATCTATCCCCCTCTAATTTATATCCATTGTATCTAGTCCTTCCATCCGATATCATATTGAAATGTCCTTCCCCTGNGGTGAATCAACTGCACCACACAGCTTGACTTATTTTAAAAGTTTTTTTTATTTCCCTTTATGTCCCTGGCCAGCTTTAATTCCACCTCCGCTTTTGCTTTCCTGATCTTTTCCCTTGTTACTCGGACAACCTGTTTGTACTCCTTCCAGTTAACTCTCTCATGTTTCCAGTTCTGATACATTTTCTTTTTCCATCTAAGCATGTCCAGAAGCTCCTTGCTAATCCATGGATTAGCCACATAGGAAGGCGTCCGGGTGGGGTTTGAATGTCTCCAGAGAAGGAGACCCTACACCCTCTCTGGGCAGCCTGGGACGCCCTTCTCTCACCCTCATTGGGAAAAAGGTTTTCTTACATTTCAGTGGAACCTCCTGATTTCCACATTGCCTCTTTTCCTGTCATTGGAGGTCACTGAGAAGAGCCTGGCTCCATCCTCCTGATGCTCACTCTTCTCTGTCCTATTCAGGTGCTGCTTTAGAAGTCAAGGCTTCTTCTTTCTCCCCACCACTTCTTCTACTTGTCCTGCTTGACATAAAATCAGGATTGTTTCAGTGAGAGTCATATCATTCCACCACTTTGGGAACCACCTAAACCATGCAAGCCCTCAGGAAACACTCAAGGTGATGTTAAAAGTTCTCTTTCAGTTTTACTGCCTGAATCCATGGTGCCACTGAAGAAAGATTTGGGATGAAACTCCATATGTGGTGAACAAAGGATGAGTAATATGAAAAGTGAGATTATTATGAAAAGCAGAGATTATTATGATGCTTTGCCCTGCCATTGAGCTTTCCCACAAAAAAATAAAATGATAATTTCATGAACTTTCAAGTTACCTGAATCCATAACAGCAGCACAAAGGGGATTATCATTAAGAATTTTAAGGGAGACAGAAGGTTTTACCAACAAGAAGAGGGCAATTCTTTGTCTCTGAAATCAGCTATTTTGATTCATTCCAGGATGAAACTGAACCCACATAGGGAAAAAGGTCAAATTTTTCTCCTCTGAAAGAGCTGGCCAGAGCAATGCCAAAGGAATCCTGGGCTTCATCAAGAGAAGTGTGACCAGCAGGTCAAGGAGGGAGGTGATTTTGCCCCTCTACTCAGCTCTGGTAAGGCCACCTCTGGAATTACTGTGTCCAGTTCTGGAGCCCTCAACAGAAGAAGGACATTGATCTGTTGGAGAGTTCCAGAGGAGCCCATGAAGATGATGAGAGGGCTGGAGCAACTCCCTTCTGAGGACAGGCTGAAGGAATTGGGGTTGTTCATCCAGGAGAAGAGAAGGCTCAGGGGGACCACACAGGAGTAATGGATGCAAATTGGAAGAGGGGAGATTTAGGATGGAGAGAAGAAAGAAATTCTTGTCTGTGAGGATGGTGAGACATTGGAACAAGTTGCCCAGAGAGGTTGTGGATGTCCCCTCAATCACTGGAGGTGTTTAAGGCCAGGCTGGATGAGGCATTGAGCAGCCTGATCTAGTGGGAGGTGTCCCTGCCTATGGCAGGGGGGTTGGAACTTGATGATCTTTAAGGTCCCTTCAAACCCAAACTATTCTATGATTCTGTGAATGGCATCCCCCACCCTCTCACATCAGAACTGTTGGATACCTTAGGCTTTGTACATCAGCATGATGTTAAAGCATGATATTAAATTGTCTGTGATCTCCTGGCCACTATAGAGCCATGCTGAGGTGGCCTCGGAGGCAACCTGCATTCCCAAGATGTGTGGTCTTTACCATGCAGGCTGGAGAATGCTGTTTGAGGTACAAACATTAGCCTCCAGCCTGTTTTATTTATTCTGACCATTTAAACCACTGTCTCTTTTTGAACACGGCCATCTTTTATCGACTGGGGAGATCATTATTTGTGCAGTGAATATCTCTTCAGTTTTCAGCTGTTTTTCTTCTATACATATGAAGTGCTTTGGATCCAGCAGAGTTCATAGAGTACAAAGACTTGGGCTGGGAAAAATATTTGCATTTCGCTCGTATTCAAGAGAAAGGTCAATAAAATAAAGCAAGATGAGAAATCATGGGGTGAAATGCTGGCCCCGCCATAGTCAATGGGAGTTTTGCCATTGACTTTAATAGGGGCCAGAATTTCACCCTTGTTGCCTCAGATATAGAGAGTGACTCCTTTTTGTCCACATATTTCAAGCCTTAGGAGGCAAATGGAACAGAAATAAATCAATGTCCCACCAGAAATCCAGATTCCACCTTGTCCTTTGTGTTCCTGGGACATAAATTCTGGGCAAACTTTGAACTGTGCTTTGTTATTCCTCTCCCTGTTGTTGCTATCTCTGAACTGTTATAGAGGAGTGGGCTCTATAGGTGGAACAACCTGAGAAGAGGCAGAAATACACAACATTCTTGGAAGATGAAAGCATCCCTCATATAGATCCAGGGCTGGAGGGGCTGTCTGCTCCACACAGTAACAAAGCCTGAAGCCACGTTGGCCCCGTGCCTGACACAACACTAAATGCTTCCCCGTGGCTTTCTACTCCCAGGGAGAAAGAGCAAAGAAATCAGCAGGGACACCAGTGGAAGTCATGGTTTGACAACATCAAAGAGCAGCTTGGACCTTATAGAGAGAAGGAGGTTGCCAGAATCCCATGAGTTGGCTGACTAATGGGTGAAGTGCTGCCAATGCTCCAATTCAGGATGACTTGGGGCGACCCAGTGAGTGATGGTCATTGCCGGTGGAAGAAGTTAACAGGGGAAAAAAGCAAGGAGATAAAGAAAAATAACCAAGCAAACAGAGGAACTGGGAAGGCAGAGGAGCACAGGGGAAGCTGCCTTTTGAATCAGAGACCTCTGTCTTAGTCAGAAGGTCAATAGTGGCTTCTGAGATGGCTTTTGCTGCCTTTGTTGCTCCTTCTGTCCTCTGACAGAGACACTTTGGTGTGTGGTGATGTTTGTCTTGTCCACAGCAGTCAGGATAAAGGACTAAGCTGATGGGGAATGAAGAAAAAGACATCATTGAAATCACAGAATCATAGAATAATAGAATAGTTCAGTGTTGGAAGGGACCTTAAAGATCTCCAAGTTCCAATCCCCCTGCCATAGGCAGGGACATCAAAAAACTGAGATGGCCAGATTTTTGCACTGGGATTTCACATTTTGCTGGTGGGACAACCCTTGGAAGTTATTTCAAACGACCTTGTGTGACTGGGTGCCCAGTGAAGGCTGGGTGACTTGATTTGTTGTTTGTGTGAGAGGAAGGAACAAGATCATGTGGCAGTTTAGAGCAGACTGTGACAGACAAGGGACAGGGAGCTCCCACTGACCAAAAATAGGCTTTCGTGGCTCTTTTTTGGGCAAAGAGCTCATTAGGGCTTAGAGAAAAGATTTCCTGAATCATAGAATGGTTTTTGTTGGAAGAGACCTTAAAGGTCATCTAGTTCCAACCCCCCTGCCATGGGCAGGGTACAGCTCCCACTAGAACAGGTTACTCAATGCCTCATCTAGCCTGACCTTGGATGTCTCCAGGGATGGAGCCTCCATCACCTCTCTGGGCAACCTCTTCCAGTGTCTCACCACCCTCATAATGAACACTCAAGTCCTTCCATTTTTCCCCCCCAGTTTGCCTCTAAGCAGGTTCTACATACCTTTCTTTCCTCCCATCTCCTGCCTATGCCCCGCACCAACCCTTTTCCAGCCCATTTACCCCTAAATCATAGAATCATAGAAAAGAAAACAAAAAAAAAAAAATCCATAAAATGCATGAATAGAATTGTAATTTTGGAGTTCATTTTCCAGAATGTGAAATCCATTAAAAATATGAAAAAGTTCATTTTCCAAAGTGAGATAATGGGAGGAATGTGATGAAGAGGGTGGCTTCCAGTTTGCTCCCATTTCTAATTCTCCCACATACAAATGGTTTTTCTCCCACCAGATCATGCACAGCAGGTCTGGGACCACAAACACCTTGTACAATGGCATTGGGCCCATGCACAATGGGTCTGGGACAGTGGATACTTGGTAAAATGGGATTGGGTCCATGGACACCTTGTACAATGGCATTGGGCCCATGCACAATGGGTCTGGGACTGTGGGCACTTCCTAAAATGGGTTTGGGACCATGGACACCTTGTACAATGTCACAAGGACCACGTACAATGGCACTGGGACCACGCACAATGGGTCTCTAGGACCATGGACTCTTGTATGATGACCCTGGTCTAGTGGGGCCATGGCAGGGGGGTTGGAACTAGATGATCTCTAAGGTCCCTTCCAACCCAAACGGTTCTATGATCTTCTATGATCTAAGCTCCTGAATTTCAATTCATGTTGAACAACTTTGCAAGACCTTGCTTTCCCCAAAGGGGAATGAAAATCAACATCTAAAAGAGATGGATGGTTTTGGCCACAGCTACACCCATGGCAGCTGGGGCTTGTCTTCAGCTGGACCACTGGGCAACCAAAGCCATGGGGAAGCAGAATTACTTCCAGCCTCCTTTTATTTGGAGCAAATCACTTCCTTTTATTTCCATACCTCCAGTTTTTGCCTTGGCTGTTTAAATTGTCAGCTCTTCAGAGAGGTTTTGTACAGCACCTATTGCAACAAAGGTCTCTTCTAAGACCTCTGAACACCACAGTAATATAAATAAGAAGAAAGCATTTATCAAAGCACACAAAGGGAACTCTATGTGCTTTGATTTAAAGTATGTAAAATGAGTCTTGGAAAACATTCCTCCAAAGGAGCAGAGGATTAATTAACACTTGCCCACCCCATTGAGGCCAGAGGTGGTCCTAGGAGCCGTGAGCACCCACTGACTTGCCACCAGCATTAGCTTTCATCAAGCTGGGGTATAGACAGGCACTGGACCTCACAAGGCACCCCAGACATAATGGTATTTCCTTGCTTTAACTGGCTTTGCACAAAGAACTCAAGTGAAAATAAAGGGGCACAAAGTGATGTCATAGAATCATCAAACAGTTTGGGTTGGAAGGACCTTAAAGATCATCTAGTTCCAAACCCCCTGCCATAGGCAGGGACACCTCCCACTAGATCAGGTTTCCCAGTGCCTTGTCCAGCCTTCAACACCTCCAGAGAGATGAGGAAGGAATAGTTTAGCCACCCTGAAGCTCTGATTATTGCAGCACATTTGATTACTTATCTTCCAAAAACTTGAACCAACTCATCTCCTTCTGGACTGAGGTGCTGCCCACACAATTTCCACCACAGGAGCAGAGACAGATGCCCTGAAGTGGGGACATCAGGAGTCTTCACTGATGTTGAAAGCTGATTTTCCAAAACCCATTTGGTCCATATTCACCAATCTTCCTCACTGGAAGTCTCCAAGTTGGAGTTCATCATCTCAACAGGCTCAAACTGCAGAGCAAGAGAAGGCAGAATGGTTTTCCAGCTTTTAAGCCAGGATAATTTGTTTCCTTATTTATTTATTTTTTTCTTTTAATTGTGGAAATGTTTGAAATCCATCAAATCACTCTGCAATAAATCCTAATGTCTTCAGACTCAGTTTCCAATTAATTTTTTAGCCAAGCCCCCTAATAGAAGCAGATTAATTTAAAGCAATGTGGAGGGAAAAAATATACATATACTTTTACAGCAGCCATTTCTTTAGCTGGACTGCCCTTGTTTTGTGTGCATGTTGGAATCATTATAATGGCAATAAAAAGAAAGGGCAATTGCACTGCCTGCAGAAAGTCATTAGGCAGAATTTAGAACACCTCACAAATAATGGAAAATGAGTATATATGCACAGACTTACACATATGTACTTGAAAATATATTAATATAGAGGATAATTATGAGATTTGAACAGGAAAGGAAACTGCTCTGAGGTTGAAAAGAGTTATTTTCTAGCTTTATGGGATTCTCACAGTCTTGAGGTGCCTCACACCTTCCCAAAAAAATGAAATTCATGCTGTGCCACTGCCAAGAACATCCCTGCAGCAGGTTCCTGGGGGAGGAGCAATGAAAGATCAAGGAGCAAGGCTTGCAAGATGGTGATTCTCCCATCATAGAATCATAGAATAGTTTGGGTTAGAAGGGACCTTGAAGAACATCTAGTTCCAACCCCCCTGCCATGGGCAGGGACACCTCCCACTAGACCCACTAGTGTTCAGTGCCTCACCCAGCCTGGCCTTAAACACTTCCATCCATCCTGAGAGCTGGATAAACTGGTAAAAAAAATGAGGGAATTGTGACATTTCTGTAGCCAGTCATAAAAACAACCTGCCTTCATTTCTCCACTGAGCTTTGCATGAAGCTGTGAATGATGATGGTTGACATTTATTGTCCACAGCCCCCATCACTGTCTCGAATCAGGGACAGCAAATAAACACTCCTGGCTTGAAAGAGCCACTTGTTTGCAGAGACATGAGTATTTATGAAACCCAGTGTGTCAGCAGCTTCCCTAAAATCATGGTTTGGATAATCTGGGAGCAAACAAAGCCTGGTGCAGACTTTTTTTAGCCTAAGAGAAATGAAATTCCGATGACCTCATGAGACCCCTCTGAGATTTTTCCACGGGTGTGATGCCCCTGGGGCTCCATTCCCACTCTGCTGAGGGGATGCTGCTGGTATCCTGAGGGTGCAGATGATGGGAAACCACATGGCAGCATTTTGGCTGCAGTGACAGGATGGAGCAACCCTGGAGGAAGGTAGAAGTTGAGCTGCAGGTCTTGGGAAAGAAGAATTGGTGCTGTCTCTGTTTAAATACTCAGCTTCCACCTCTCCTGAGAATCCTACTCAGGAAAGATAGGGATATGTATTTCAGGGACTGAAAATGTGGAAGGAGATGGGATCACATCACCTGGGAGTAAAGCAGAGAGACCTTCAGGTTACTCCTCATGTAGGTGGTCTGGATCAGTGGGGATGAATACAAGGGAAATGAAAAAGAAAGGCCAGGGGAGAAAATCACCCCTCTTTCACTCACCCATCACAGTACAAAGGGATTATTCTTACACTGGTGCTTTAGAAGCATGGTCAGTCCTTGAGGTCTGTTGGTAAATATTAAAGGAGTGGTAGAAGCTCAAAAGTTGAACATGGGGGTTGGTTTACATGTTCAATTAAAAATTTTTTTTAAAAATAGAATTAAAGAAAAAAATCAAACTTCAAGCAAAATAATCTCGAAGAAGTGATGTTTTTTTCTTGCCAAATTCATTCAAAGAATTTTTTTCCCCTCCTATCAGCTGCTCTCGGGTCCAAGGACAATGTTATTTTCCCCTTCCTAGGAAAGCTTTGGGCTGATGTTTGTTTATAAGATCTTACTAGAATTTAGTGAAATATTTTCAGCATAAGACCCGTGGCGTCAACTCCTCTTTCCTCACTAAAGCAATAAGCAGGCATTAAGGAGCAACGCGTTGGGCTTCCTGTTTACATCCACAGATGGCAAATTAATGTGGGCTCATTCCTCCCATCTATTAATCTCCCCTTCCCTCCTTTCACCCCCCCTCCCACTAATCCATAAATGAAGGCCAGATGGAAAGAATTAGCTTGAAATTTCTCTCTTCTCCTTCCCCACCCTGAAAAATGTTGGGAGAGGGGTTTTGGTAGCAGCAAAATTGTCCCCCTGGTTCATTAAATTTTTTATTCTGTTTCTCTCCCCCAACAGCAATTTAAGGTTGCAGTGCTGGTGTTATGTATTACATGATATATTGTGGTTCCTACACTACTGCTCTGCTTACCAACCAGAGATAATAAAAAGAAATCAATAAAAAATTTATAAAGCAAGTAGCTGGGAACTACCAGACACTGATCCCAGCTCAGTGAATTCAGTGATTTCCAAACAACAGGCATGGGATTAAACTTCTCCCAGTCTAATAAAGCAAAGTTCTAGGTAGGTAGCAACCTCTTGCACTATTTATATGTTTTTTTAACAAGTTTAAGTTCTATATTCCTTCTTTCTCAAGGAATAAATATTCATCGGATGCCTGAAGTGCCTTTTGTACATGACTGCTTTGAAAATTTGAGTGGCTTTTTCTTAGGGAGTCTTTGGAGGAGGAGAGATTCAGGCTGGAGATAAGAAAGAAGTTCTTTACTGTGAGGGTGGTGAGACACTGGAAGAGGTTGCCCAGAGAGGTTGTGGATGTCCCCTCAATCCCTGGAGGTGTTTAAGGTCAGGCTGGATGAGGCACTGAGCAACCTGGTGTAGTGGGAGGGGTCCCTGCCCATGGCAGGGGGGTTGGAACTAGATGATCTTTAAGGTCTCTTCCAACCCAAACCATTCTATAATTCTAAATCATTGTTATCAGTTCTGTTTTAATCCCACTGCCATTTCAAGTTGTTTCACAGTGGATGTCTGTCCTGTAGTTTACAGGACTCAAAGCCATGGATGTCTGACAGGACCCAATCATGCCATGGATGTCTTCCCCACACAATTTGGAATTACAAGATGAGCTCATGACCTAAGAAAATGGGCCAGGAGGACAGTCATGTCCACCATTGTTCCCTCCATACCAAATTTCTTGTGTACATTAGGACACACTTGCCTTATTAACAATATTCACCACCTTCATAAGATCATAGAATGCTTTGGGTAGGAAGGGACCTTCAAGATCATCTAGTTCCAACCCCCTGCCATGGGCAGGGACACCTCCCACTACACCAGGTTGCTCTGTGCCTCATCCAGCCTGGCCTTAAACACCTCCAGGGATTGAGGAGGCATCCACAGCCTCTCTGGGCAACCTCTTCCAGGGTCTCACCACCTTCACAGAAAAGAATTTCTTTCCTATCTTCAGCCTAAATCTCCCCTCTTCCAATTTCCCTCCATTACTCCTAGTCCTGCCATCCTCTACCCTATTAAAAAGTCCAGGCTTTGGAATCATTCCCTGGCCTCTTGCTACTCTTCCCTCACCTAATAATCATCTCAAGCTCTAGAGATGTGCTGATCAACCCTTTGAGGGTGGGGATACCCCATAGCATTCATTTTTTCTTTCAACCACAACTGTGTCAGGGCCAATTCCTGATCATCCTGCTGGGAAGAGCTGAACCTGAAGAGCTTACATGAAGGAGTTCCAACCTGCCAGTGAGTTTTACCTGGCTGCTGCATACCTTGGGAAAATATTCATCAAAGGGAATTAAAGAACCAGTCCAGCTACACTCTCCTCTCATCCTAGTATAAAGCAAAACCACAGATACATGATTTTAATCCCCAATTATTGAATAGCTTAAAGGAGTTCAAGGTGCTGAGGAGCTGTGAAACATTTTGGACATGATGCCAGAGCTTTGTTTGAAGCCCAACTTGCCCCTGCATGCACTGAACTACCTGTGAACTCAGGGAAGCTTCAGTGCTCCCAACACCCAGGTGATGCAGCAGCAGCAGTTTACACCATGGGGGGGTTTGAGGTCCAAGTAGAAGGAATCACTTTGCAGAGAGTGCAGAAGCAAGTGCAGCTCCAAATCCCAGTGCCAGGGGTTGAGCCAACAGGAAAATAAGTCAAAAAACCACCTCTTTTAATCTTTTTACCACCTTAAACACTCCAAGACAGGTCATCTTCCCACAGAAATTTGTAAATTTGATGGATAAAAACTCCTTCTTCAGTAGCTAATAAATAGGAAAAGCTGAAAGATCAGAATGAATCACCATGAAAAATAAAACAGTCTCAGAAGGTTTGCATATGGGTGACTCTGCAGCTCTTTGGATTTTTTTAATTTTATATTATGAGCATTGCAATAGTCAGAAATGTTATTGTTCTGTTTGAATGTGTTTTATTTCAAAACATCTTTTTTCAAATCAGGAAAAAAATCATCTCAGAGAGAAATACAGGGGGGCAATGAGGAGAAGAGATCTGAATTGAACAGCCAAGTGAAAAATCAGAACCAAAAAGCAAATGAAAATCACTGAAAATGTAGAAATAGCCCAAATTTGTAGAAATAGTCAGAAATGTTATTGCTCTGTTTGAATGTGTTTTATTTCAAAACATCTTTTTTCAAATCAGGAAAAAAATCATCTCAGAGAGAAATACAGGGGGGCAATGAGGAGAAGAGATCTGAATTGAACAGCCAAGTGAAAAAGCAGAAATTAAAATAACTGAAAATATAGAAATAGCCCAAAGATCTGCAGCAAACTTGACTTTCATCTTCAAACAGGGGAAAAATATTTGGGCAATCAAAATGCTTGCAATAAAATTGGTCATAAAAATGCTCATCCCCATTCCACTAAACTTAAAGGTAGGATCCAGTGGGGAGTTTGTTATTTCTCATCCATAAATATTGTGGGGGGGGGGGGAAAAAGAAAGAAAGAATAAAAGAAAGGAGTTACACAACTTCAGTCTGAGTAGTTAATTGCTCAAGGAAACAGAGTTTCCTCCAAGAGTGATAAATCCCATAAACTATTTCAAACAAGTGAGTAGTAAATCAAGGAGAAGTGCAGTAAAATTATACAATGAAATCAAAGTGATTTGCAGAAACCCTAAATGTTTCTTCATTACCCTTAATCCTTTACCATTAATGTAACGAGGAACCCTGATAAGGATTTCAGACAGTGACAAGGGAAGAGGAAAATTATGGGCATTATAATTTAATGCCTTTTCTCTCCCTGCTTTAGCTTTAAAATAGAATGAAATATTGTAAATGCTTTTTTGAAGCTTGATTTTAATAAAGCCCCGGGGATGAACCTGAAACTGTAAACTTTATCAAAAGCTGAGAACAGGACAGAGCCCTCTTGTCTTGGATAAAAAAATTAAAAAAAGATTTATATCTTAGTAACCTTTTTGCATGACAAATAATCAGTATATTTTTAAAAAAACAAGTTCTTCCTGTTCAGTGGCACAGAAAACTTATTCAAAATGTAGATAACTGAAAACTAGGGTTTTTTAAGCAGTGTAGAGAAAACAAATGAATAATGTGTCATTTTATTCCTTAAATCAAAGCTGATATGTACTTTTGACACATTAAATAATACAAATAGTTGTTACACTAGATATATGTCATACAGAGGCATGTACAGAATGACTTGTACAGATGTGAGGATGTGCCAGGATAGAGATATAATAATCTATATAATCTAACAGTGGAAATAAATATACATTGTGCTCACTTCATGCTACAGACTTAATGACATCTGAAATGACATCGAGCTGTTGGAGAAGGTCCAGAGGAGGCCACAAAGATGATGAGAGGGCTGGAGCACCTTCCTTCTGAGGACAGGCTGAAGGAGTTGGGGTTGTTCAGCCTAGAGAGAAGGCTCAGGGGGACCACAGAGTCTCAGTATCTGAAGGGGGCTACAGAAAGGCTGGGGTAGGACTTTTTTAATAAGATACATGATGGGAGGACTAGAAATAATGGATGCAAACTGAAGGAGGGGAGATTCAGGCTGGAGATAAGAAAGAAGTTCTTTACTGTGAGGGTGGTGAGACCCTGGAAGAGGTTGCCCAGAGAGGCTGTGGATGCCCCCTCAATCCCTGGAGGTGTTTCAGGCCAGGCTGGATGAGGCACTGAGCAACCCGGTGTAGTGGGAGGTGTCCCTGCCCATGGCAGGGGGAGTGGAACAAGATGATCTTGAAGGTCCCTTCCAACCCAAACCATTCTATCATTTGTTTCCCTATGGTTACAGAGAGGAGGAAAGAAACCCAGAGGTGAGGAAATAAATCCAGAACCCCAGGGCTCTGCCCTTGGCAGGAGAAGGCATCGCTGTCTTTCTGATTGACTTTGGGTTTTACCTCAGAGATTTCCACAGAATCTCAGAATAACAGGAATTGGAAGGGACCTCAAGAGATCATCTAGTCAAACCCCCCTGCCAGAGCAGGAACACCTAGAGCTGGTCACACAGGAGGTCACACAGGTCTGAGCATCTCCTTTGCATGCAGCCAGAGGGGATGGTGGACAAAAACCCTTATGGCTCTTTACCATCAGCAAAAATCTACCTGAGCAGGTCTTAATCTGAATGGTTTATAAAAATGCCACAGTCCCCAATGTGAGGAACACTGCTTTAATTCTTCTGAAGTGGATTAAAAGAAACATATGCTAATAGAGGGGGCTGCTGTTAGTGCAGCTGCTGGACACAGCCCCGCAAAGCAGTGACAGAAAAGCCATAACTCACTGCTACCAGGGAGCTTTCTGCTATTTATTTATTGAGTTCAGCCAACAGACTTCTAAGTGATTTAGATGTTCCTCGAGATAAAACCAGTATAGTAGTTGGGGTTTTGGTTTTTTGGGGTTTTTTTTGGGGGGGTCTTTTTACAAATCTTGCGTTGCATCAGCAGAGGAAAGGGAGCAGGCAGGAGGGCAGAGAGGGGGGAAATGGCTTGGGTGTAAATGGGAAGGGTTCATTCTCTCTGCTGCTGGGCATTAGCAAGGAGCAGGGGGTTCTGCTGCTCTTCAGGCATGTCTTTAATTTGTTTTCAGTACAGCAAAAGACACAACATATGTATGAAGGGAGGGAGAAGCACACTGCTGGAAAGGCAACAATTCCCTGAGGTGCCAAATCAAAAGCAAAGTAACAAATGGCAAGAATCAAAGCAAGGGAGAGGCACCAGGGAAAGGGGGAAAAGAAAAATCAATTAAAGGGAATAAAAATGTCACTGTCAGAGGATGACAGGAATCCTAATATGAGGGATTTAGCAGTGAAAGGCATTCCTTTTTTTTTTTTCTTTAACTTAAAGGCAAAATATATGCTAACTCTGATGAGCATTTTTGAACTTTGAACTCTCTGACCTTTCAAGCCTCCAGAATAAACCCCAGCCAGCTCTGAAGAAATGGCAACAAACAGCAGTTTGTCCCTGGGGTAGCTCTGGCTGAAAACCCACGGTATCATTTGGCTGCTTCCAAAGCCACCATGGAGGCAGCAGCTCCTGTGGACAGAGAGACAGACATCAGCTGAACTCTGCTCCCACACCTCACACTCCCACCAGAATCACCCAGTGGGTTTTTCCAGCATTATAGAATCCTAGAATGGTTTGGGTTGGAAGGGACCTTAAAGATCATCTAGTTCCAAACCCTCTGCCATAGGCAGGGACACCTCCCACCACACCAGGTTGCTCAATGACTCATCCAGCCTGGCCTTAAACACCTCCAGGGATTGAGGAGGCATCCACAGCCTCTCTGGGCAACATCTTCTGGTGTCTCACCACCCTCACAGCAAAGAACTTCTTTCTTCTCTCCATCCTGAATCTCCCCTCTTCCAGTTTGCATCCATTATTCCTAGTCCTGCCATCCTGTACCCTATGAAAAAGTCCTACCCCTGCCTTTCTGTACCCTCCTTCAGGTATTGAGAAGCTAATATGAGGTTCCTCCCCTGAGCCTTCTCTTCTCCAGGCTGAACAACCCCAACTCCTTCAGCCTGTTCTCAGAAGGAAGATGAGCAGGATCATTTGGAGATGTTTAATAAGCTCATGAAGGTATCTCCACCTTCCCATGGCCACAGGAGCTTATTATGCCAAAATGGCAGAGGTCATCCTTAAAACTGGACTTTTACAAAAGGCTCAGAGCAAGCAAAGGGAAGAGGAGAAATCACACTGAACCCCTCAACTCCCTCACCCTGACCTTGGTGGAGTGTTTTTGCATTGAGGAAGAGAGAGGCAACGTAGAACATCTCCCGAGCTTAGTGACTCCCTCCTACCTGTCCTGGTCCTCATAAAGTATAAAATAGTGCCATCTACTGACACTGGATTTGAATGCTCTCCCCAGACACTTGAACCAACTCCTGTGTCCTCGGGCCAAGATCTTGAAAGCTGATTTTCTATCTCCTCATGGTTATATGAACTCTACCTGCTGCTCAGGTGGTTCTAAAGAAGCAGGTTTTTATTTTAAGGTTGGAACTAGATGATCTTTAAGGTCCCTTCCAACCCAAACCACTCTCTGATTCTATATAACCTGGGTTTTCAGGTTAGACTGTGTAGAAAACACACAAACCTCTTGGGACACCAACAACTTCAGCTTGCAGCATCTCCAGCAGCATGTCCTGGAGGGTGATGTCCCAGTTCCCAGCAGAATTCCTGAAATCCAGCTTTTCCCATATCTCCCCATGCTTGCTGGGACACCATTCTCCTCCAAAGCAGCAAATTAACTGCTCCTTCATCCTCCCACCCATCTAAGAAAGAAGTTTTTTATTTTGAGTTCGTTGCAGGGCTTCCTGTCTGGGTTTGACACCTTCTGTGGAGGATTTGTTGCCATTGGACTTTTTAATAGGGNAGCATCTCCAGCAGCATGTCCTGGAGGGTGATGTCCCAGTTCCCAGCAGAATTCCTGAAATCCAGCTTTTCCCATATCTCCCCATGCTTGCTGGGACACCATTCTCCTCCAAAGCAGCAAATTAACTGCTCCTTCATCCTCCCACCCATCTAAGAAAGAAGTTTTTTATTTTGAGTTCGTTGCAGGGCTTCCTGTCTGGGTTTGACACCTTCTGTGGAGGATTTGTTGCCATTGGACTTTTTAATAGGGTCCAGGATGGCAGGACTAGGAGTGAAGGATGCAAATTGGAAGAGGGGAGATTTAGGCTGAAGAGAAGAAAGAAGTTCTCTAGTGTGAAGGTGCTGAGACACTGGAAGAGGCTGTGGATGCCCCTCAATCCCTGGAGGTGTTTAAGGCCAGGCTGGATGAGACACTGAGCAACCTGGTGTAGTGGGAAGTGTCCCTGCCCATGGCAGGGGGGTTGGAACTAGGTGATCATGAAGTTCCCCTCCAACCCAACCATTCTATTATTCTATGAATTCTATAATTGCAACAGCCTTTGGCTCCTTATCCAGGAGGCCCCCAAGTGACAAATGGATCTCTGTAACTTTCCATTTGCCAGCCTCCTCCAAGAGGATATGTGAGGGCTTGATTACAGCCCGTTATCAGATACCAGCAGTGGGATTTTTCCCCTCTCCTGTTGTTTTTACGAGGACTAGAAGTTGTTACAATCTTTATTTTACAAGACAGAGCTGGTTGCCCCCCAGGGGGGCTGAGGGAGTGGGGTCGCTGATTGCTGTGACTTCCCTGCAGGTATGGAGTGATTTACAGTGGGGGAAATTCATATTAACCATAAATATCTTAATAACCAGCCATGGGGGAGAGAGAGAGGGGCCAGTCATCCAACCCAGACTAATTGCTCTTTAATGGGCAGCATCTACAGCACGGAGTGAAACAATGCCTTTGGCAGTGGGTGTTGCTGAGGTTATAGAGAGGGCTTTTCATCTGCAAGAGGAAATATGGCCACTGCTGAGCTGGCTCAGCCCTACTAGCTGCATGTCCCACAAGGGTTGGATATCTCCTATTTAGTGCAAGAAGGACATGGACCTCTTGGAGAGGGTCCAGAGGAGACCACAAGGATGATCTGAGGGCAGGCTGAGAGAGATGGAGAAAAAGAAAGGAGAGGAGAGGAGAGGCTGTGGGGAGACTTTCTTCCAGTGCCTGAAGGGGCTCCAGAAAAGATGGAGATGGGCTGTTTGCCAGGGCATGGAGCCACAGGATAAGAAGCAGTCATTTCAAACTAGAGCAGGGCAGGGTTAGAGGAAACCTGAGGAAGAAGTTCTGCCCCAGGTGGAAGAACTGGGGAAGAACTCGTAGGGTGGTGAGACACTGGCCCCGAGAGCTGGTGGAGGCATCCAAGCCAGGTTTACTGAGGCTTGAGCAACCTCATCTAGTGCAGGATGTCCCTGCTCACTGCAAGGGGTCAGACTCCATGGCCTTTGAGGATCCCTTCCAACTCAAAACATTTATGAAACAGAGTGACACTGTCTCCTACCCATTCAGAACACCCAGCCACAGCCAGGACTGTACCTGATCTGACCCAACATCCAGCTCCCACATGCCCTAAAGAGCATCTCCCAGCCTCAGGATGAGGACAGTAAACTCACCCAAATACTCACCAATTTTGCCATATTTTGGGTCTCATTCATCCAGGAGGACTTTCAGGTAATTTGGTGTAGAGGAGGTAGAAGGTGGATGCTGGTTTTTTGGATATAAGCTTCTTGCACAGTAATATGGGAGGTCTGGAGACCACCCTGTGCATCCCATGTCCAAAAAAATCTGCTTTTTCCCAGCTCACCCATTGCTATTTTGTTTTTAACCCAGGAGAGACTACTCTTTGGAGCAACCTTCCCCCCAGATATCGACCTCCCTGCTCAGACTTCAAAGGAACAAAATCCATGTGGCACTTGCACTGCAGGGAGAGATAAATGAGCTTGAGGATAGTTCTCATTTTTTCAAATGTAAACCCCATAGCTTTTGGTTCACAAGGTTTCTCTCAACTCATAGTGAGGTTTCATCTGTATCATGTCCTCTTTGGAGGTCCCCTCAGGGTTTCCACCCAGCTAAGATGTTAATGAAAATAAAATGACTGTGATGCAACCCACAGTTCTGTCTAGATGTAGGATCATTTGCAGTTTCTTTGAGATCAGCTGAGGTCTGGCAGGAAACCCTGCTCATGTGTGAAATATGTCTCCTGCCTTTTTCTTCATTGTCACAAGAGTCCTGCACAGAAATGAATGATGAGGAGCCACAAAAATAGTTCAAAGGTCTGGCCATTTCCCTGCTTAGCTGTGCAATTTGATGGAGTGTAGCTGAAAACATTATTAAAGTGCTTTACTCTTTGGGTAAAACCTTTTAAAGAGAACAAGAGGAGAACAGCTTCCCTCTGATCTTCTCTTTCCTCACTTCTGATGAATTTAGCAAGAGCTAGGAAGTACTTGTTATCACATCCCTTGGACTTCAAAATTAGTCTGAAGTTCCGTGAATAGGCTGCAAAAAGATCATTTGGTTTCCCAAGAGCACTAGACAGAGAAATAACTACTTTTCTGGGCAATTAGAAAAGCTCCCTATACAAGGAAAGGCTTCTCTTCTCTTCTCTTCTCTTCTCTTCTCTTCTCTTCTCTTCTCTTCTCTTCTCTTCTCTCCTCTTCTCTTCTCTTCTCTTCTCTTCTCTCCTCTTCTCTCCTCTTCTCTCCTCTTCTCTTCTCTCCTCTTCTCTCCTCTTCTCTCCTCTTCTCTCCTCTTCTCTCCTCTTCTCTCCTCTTCTCTCCTCTTCTCTCCTCTTCTCTCCTCTTCTCTCCTCTTCTCTCCTCTTCTCT
>VZTY01024263.1:99350-174093 GCA_013400935.1 Turnix velox | reverse complement strand
CTTGACCTGCTGGTCACACATGAGCCCATGCCTATGGGCTAGGAGGTCACCAGGACTCAGTGTGTGTCAGCAAATGAGTGATGTATTGCTGTGTCAGAAAAGGAGCTGGAAGAGCACAGCCCTATTAAAACAGTTTGTCTGCTCCTTCCACGCAGGAGAGCTGTGATGCACCTCCAGCCAAGCTGTTCCTCTTACAAGTGTTACACAGATGCTCTCTGCAGGACTTAGGGGATGCTGGTAGAGTCAGCAGCAGCTTTTTTTGTCTGATTCATGTTTCTGAGGGTCTTGTCCCCAGATTAGCACAGCAAGAACACATGCTGAAATGCTGCTGCAGATAATTGGGCTGAAAGCCACGCCAACCTGAAGGTACACACAAGATGGTATTGCTGCCTCCCACTGCAGCCCTGCAGGGCTGTGTGTTAGCTTTCCTCTTCACCTCAGTGGGAGCTGCTGGAGCCCTGTAGTGGCTCACTCCTACTCTGAGCCTGAAAATCTTCACACTTTTTTTTTTTTTTCCAAGAAAATATTTGTTTCTTTGCTAGCTTCTGTTCACAAAGGAAGAAGCACCATTAAAAGGTGCTTTGTATGTACCCTCCAGGTGTGCCATGGTAACTGCCAAAGTAGGTACCAAAAGGTACCAGATGCCATTCAACACCTACACCTGACTGTGGAAACCGAAAAAAGACTCAAAGGATGCTGGGTCTCTTCAGCTTGGAAAAGAGGACACTGAGGGGAGAGCTCATTAATGTTTATAAATAAGCAAAGGGTGAGTGTCAGGAGGATGGAGCCAGGCTCTTCTCAGTGACCTCCAATGATAGGACAAGGAGAAATGGGTACAAGCTGGAACATAGAAGATTCCAAAGAAATGCAAGAAAAAACTTTTTCACAGTGAGGGTAACACAACACTGGAACAGACTGCCCAGAGAAGTTGTGGAGTCTTTTGAATAGGGTCCAGGATGGCAGGACTAAGAGTAATGGATGCAAATTGGAAGAGGGGAGATTCAGGCTTGATCTAAGGAAGAAGTTCTTTAGTGTGAGGGTGGTGAGACACTGGAACAGGTTGCCCAGAGAGGTTGTGGATGCTCCCTCCCTGGAGGTGTTTAAGGCCAGGCTGGATGAGGCACTGAGCAACCTGGTGTAGTGGAAGGTGTCCCTGCCCATGGCAGGGGGTTTGGAACTGCATGGTTTTTAAGGTCCCTTCCATCCCAAACCATTCTATGATTCTCTAAGTAAGATTCCCTCACCACAGAGGCAACCAACCAAGAAACCAACCAAGTGCTCTCTGCAGGAGCCAGTGATTATGGTGAGACATCCCCCCAATGCCAATGCCTATGGACCTCACCCTTTCCCCTTGGGGCACCTGTGGGAGTTGGAGGTACAGAGAAAATTAATGGGATAAATATGTTTTGACTAGAGAGCAAGATGCCAGTTTCAAGGTTATTGGCTTGATTAAAGACATCTTGTTGGGAAACACTTGTTTTTATAATAGAAGCTTAACTGTGTCAGTCACAATAAAGTCTTGACTCAGTCATGTGTGTGCCCAAATATAGAACCCAAGAAGAGCATTCGATGGCTTACAGAAATGGGTCCCAAGGGGTGACTCATTTTTGTACTTGTTAGAAAAAAAAATCAAACATTTCTGTTGAAAGAACACCCAGTGTGCTTAGCATTGTAGGAAATAATTGCTCAGACAGGCCCAGTGGTTTGGATCAATACAACAGCCATTATGTCACTGGGGACGTTCTGTAGTTATTCTATGTTTAAACAATGTCTAGAGTCTTGTTCCCATCCATGCTCCATCATCCTCATCAAAGCTACCTGCACATAATGGCATCTCTCAAAGTCACCACAAAGACCACAGTGGAAGAGGCCACCATGCTGCTGCTGTCACTCTCAGGACATTGAGGGAAGAAATTAAGAGGTGGAGCAACCCCAGCTTTTGCTGTGTCCCCCCAAGGAAGCTGTACAGCAAGGTCACTGCAGGGAAGGACCTGAGAAGGCAAGTGGAGGAGCATCTTATGGCAAAGAAAGGGACCTGCAGTTAGAGGTGCTGGTCAAAGCACTTAATCAAAGGCAACAGGGTCATTGCTGTCACCAGTGTAGGGCATTTTGGTGTATTATTTTGAGAACAAGAACAGGTTGCTATAGAACAAATTACCAGAAGAAAATAAAGGGGTTTGGAGGCTTTACCCAGAAAAGGAAGACTTGCCTCTTGCCAAGCACTCCCAGTTTTCACCTGCATCACCAAATTAGTTTCCTGCAATCCAGTCTGTGTTGTTTCAGAAACTAATCCATCCTATATCCAACAAAGTCATTGTCTCTGTGTCATGCTTCAATTGCCCCAGTTTACAGGAAGTATGTGGATGTTAAATTTGATTTGAACTATTAGGTTTTATTTTTTATTGAGAATCTTTGACTCACCATTTATTTAGCTGCTTCAGTTGCTTGTATGGTGGGTTGCCCGTTGCCACAGCATCTGGGCACCTCATCACCAGTTTAAAAAACAATCAGCCTGACAAGTCCCAAAGCTTGAGAGACTGGGACAGATTTTACAGAGGGTGATGATTCATCTTTCAGTTGACAATTTCCAGCTGCTGATACTGGGAGGTTTAGTCTTCCATCCTGACAGCACAAATGTCTCAGCCAATCTTAGCCATTTTATGTGAAATGAAGAGATAATGACTAAAGTAGCTGATCCCTGGTGTGAAAAGATTTGCTGGTGTTTCTTGGGAATATCATGAGGGCTCTAGCACCACTGATAGCCCTTGATGTTAGTGAGATGGAGCAGAGGCAGAGGTGTCCCTCTGTGTGTCCTTTTCTTCATCTCTAACATCAAGATTATGAATCAAGATTGAGTGTGAAGCATCTTGCAATGAAGCCACAAGGAGGAGCATGCATGGTGCTTTCCTTACAGCATCAGAGACCCAAAATCAGTGAGTACAATATGGGAGATCCTGAGACTGATTTTCTAATTATCCTGATGTCAGCCTGCTCTCCAAACAGTGCTGTTGAGAGGCATAATCATTTCACCAGACAGTAAAATGCACGAAGAGCAGACAAGATTTATGACACATCGTGTGTGAGCAATGAAGTTGTTTTCGTCGTTACAAACATTGCCAGATACAGTGAGTAACTGAGATTTTCCAAAATTAGGGTATTTTTTGAAGTTATCCTTAGAAAGCCTCAGAACTGTGTAAAAAGAACTGCAAAAGCAAAGCAGGGAGTTCAGAGCAGATTCACAAAGCATAATTAATGTTGGGTTTAGACAACTAGATAAAAAATTTAGACAACCAAAATGAATATTCTCTTGCTACCCAGTCCTTGAGGACATATAAACCAGATTCAATAAACAGCTTGTGGGCACGTGGAGACCAACCATGGTCTGAGCGGCACCCAGCCTCTACAAATTGATGGAACACTGAGCACTTGCTGACTCACACCACTTCCAGAACCCTCATCCAACAAGCCAAGAGTGTTATGTGATAACATGGCACAGCTGGGAAAAAAAATAGTGCCATCCATTTGGGGCAGTGCTTGGGGCAGTGTCTCTGCAGATCTACTACATCCCATGAGAGTGTACTTAGACAAAGCACAGGGGAACATCTGCACCAAAACTACCAAATGCTCCCAAAGGCATTGCCTGATGTTGCTGGTGATTCCCCAGCTGTTGCCATGGCTACCCCAGGATGTCAACCCCACATGGGGCCATGACCTGAACTAGGGACTGCTCCTGTCCCCACTAAATCCAACTTTTAAGACAAGGCTGACAAATGTGTTAAGGCAGCGGATGCCAAGGGGAATTTGCAAGGTGCTGTTTGCATCTGTGTCTACCCAAATACCTTTGAGAATCCAGGTGTGAAGCTGTTAGCCTGCTCATAGGCAACAGTCGATGTCACAGAAGGCAAATAATCAATAGGAAGACTGAGTAGCAGAATCTGGGTCCTAAATGTTGCACAGATTTTATAGCACAAGAAACTAGCACTAGAAACTGCTGCTGAATTGTATAAATATCTCTGCACAAATGTTTTAAAGGAATGGGTCCCCAATTAATTAGAGCCAGAAGACTTGCTTGTCATAATCTCTGACTTTGCTCCTGCACATTTTATTTATATTTCTGCATTACATTTAAAACACATAAGGAGAAGATGCATTAAAATGTTTACTATTTGAAGCATAATCAATATTGAATTTGTGGAGGATGATGAAGAAGAGCAGAATGTAACCCAGACTTTGGATAAATTAATTTCCTACCACCTTCAATTACAGAAGGAAAACTCCATTTTTTTTCTGATCTACAACCATTTATAGTGTTTTATTCAAAATCCAATGCAATCACAGCAAAATCCAGGCACACGTTCTCCTTACAAGCCTGATTATTGCCAGCAAAGAAGTGAAAATCCTTTTTTCTGCCTGCTGGTAGAATTGGGCTGCAAGGGAACTATATGCCCTTTCTTAAATTTGTTTCCTAGAATGGTTTGGGTTGGAAGGGACCTTCAAGATCATCTATTTCCAACCCACCTGCCATGGGCAGGGACACCTCCCACTACACCAGGTTGCTCAGTGCCTCGTCTAGCCTGGCCTTAAACACCTCTAGGGATTGAAGGGGCATCCACAACCTCTCTGGGCAACCTGTGCCAGTGTCTCACCACCCTCACAGTAAAGAACTTCTTTCTTATATATATAAGCCTAATATATATTATCCAGCCAGTTATTTCACTAGTTACTCCTAGGATAGTAGTATATTTTTTTTAAAGTCAAGGTTATTAAAGTTGACACAGAGAAAAGTCATTTAATTGGGTAACTATTCACCAAACAAAGTGATTTTCTTCCTCTGGGCCTGCCTACTTCCCCTCCTTAAATTAACAGCTTCTCAACTCAAGTCAAAATATTCTGTAGTGTAAAAAAACCACCCATCCTGTTTATTCACACCTAGCAGGGTGAATAGTTTACTTAGTAGTTTCAAAAGGAAATCATTGGAAGAGTCATCTGCAGTTGGACAAAAGTTGCCCTGTGGGTTTCCAAAAGTCTTTCCTCTCTATGTTTACCTGAGTCACAAGGTGGACAGAAGGTTTCTGGCAGTGACAGAGGGGACAGGACAGCATCCACCAGCCAGGGGAGCCAGGTATTGCTCTCTGCAGTTCACCTATGGCAAAGATACTTCTTGTCCTACCTTTTCCATGGGTTTTCTGCTGGTGGGACAGGGTGTTTGTGCAGTTGGGGTTGGATGCAACAGAATGAGCAAGCCATGGAGGAGAGGAACAGCTTTGTCTTATCTGTCAGAGCTGGAGGAGGTCTTTCCACCTCTTGGAAGTGTCCACAAACCAAACAGTAACTTCTGAAGCAAGACTAGGGACAGCTTTGAATATCCCCTAAAGGGGTATTGAAATCACAGTCCTAAAAGCTGTGATGTTCACCTGAGCAATTCAGAACTCCCCATCCTACTGGATACAGATGGGCAGCACCCAGTGTGTTCTCTGCACTTTGTAGGTATAAGCAGGATTACNTTCAGAACTCCCCATCCTACTGGATACAGATGGGCAGCACCCAGTGTGTTCTCTGCACTTTGTAGGTATAAGCAGGATTACTTCATCCCAGGGACAGAATCTGGGTACATTTCAGATGGTTGATGGTTGCTCAGCTCTCTAGTATATCCAGATAAGCTCTCTCTATCCCCAAGACAGCCCACAACTCCTCCTAGTTTAGTATCACAGCAAAATTACTTAATGTACATTTGATTCTTGTGAATTGATAATTTAAAAAAATATAAATAACTCTCCCTAAAGTATTAAAACATCCAGAAGGTTTCTCATAACCATACAGAGCACAAGTTTTTAACTAATTTTCCAGCTAATCCATCAGTACTCACTTTGAAAATAGCCCAAGTTCTAAACTAAGCAACTTCACTGTTCAGATTAAATAACAGTTCCTCTTACTGTCACCTATTTTTATTAGGCAACTCATGAATCATGGAATCCTTTTGGTTTGCAGAGAACTTTAAGATCATCAGGTCAAACATAGCTTTGTCTAACATTCTGTTAATTTTCTTTAGGCAATTTGCAAAAAAAAAAAATCACATAAGGAGCATCACATGGTAAATGTCAAGAAAATTTTCCAACTTTTTGTGCCTTGGAGTATCTTTTAACTGAGAATGTCTAATCTAAGTTCCATTAAAAAATGCCTAACTGAATACCTACTGAACTTATTAAATGAAGCCCAGAACTGACAGAAATTCTGGGCTCTCTGATCATGGTTTTATCTCCTTACTCAGGTGCATTAAGCTATGATTTTTTATTTTATGTGAGTTTTGGAAGAGTTCAGTGGCCCTGGGAAGAGTCCTTGTCTGCAAATAAACATCCAAACTATAAGTACATACAAAAACAAAGTAAATCTCCATCTCCAAGCATATGAAGGATATCTACCTGAGTATGAGAACAAATTTATGCAATTCTTTGCTACAAGAGAGGACCTTCTAGCTGAGAGAGAGGAGGGACCGTACATCTTTGCAAAGCTCTGCTTATGAAAATACTGTGGAAATCAGATGCAAGTAAAGATGAATCAGAACTGACTGAAAATTTTGTCAGTGACACGGTTCACCATCAAACTGCAAGTAAAGGGGCTTGGAATAATTCCATTTTTTTCACCAGTGAAGAGATCAGAGTTATACTCCCCTTTCCAGGATGAGCACTTCAGATGATTGGCAGAATGAGCTGGGAGCTGAGGGCAGAGGCACAGAGGTGGGTCAGAGTGTGGCTCCCTCACCCCAAGTTCTCTGGAAATTAAATCATGAGGCTTTTTCTCTTAAAGAGAGTAAAGGCAGCTGTTACTCGAAGAGGACCGATCTGAAATGCAGAAATAGTTCTGAGAGACCATTATTTTATACTTTCCTCTGAATAAAAGAAATTGCATGCAGCAGACATCAGGAGTGATTACATGAATTAGATGAACAATTGGGATGAATCAATGACTGCAAGACATCACAGCAGTTTACTGATTAAATGGAATAAATATTCAGTATAACCACACAATCACAGAGTCATAGAATGGTTTGGGTTGGAAGGGACCTTAAAGATTATCAAGTTCCAACCCTCCTGCCATGGGCAGGAACACCACCCACTACATCAGGTTGCTCAGTGCCTCATCCAGCCTGGCCTTAAACACCTCCATGGAGGGGGATCCACAACCTCTCTGGCCAACCTCTTCCAGTGTCTCACCATCCTCAAAGGTAAGAACTTCCTTCTTATATCCAGACTAAATCTCCCCTCTTCCAATTTGCATCCATTACTCCCAATCCTGCCATCCTGGACTCTATTAAAGAAGCCCTACCCCAGCCTTTCTGTAGTCCCCTTCAGGTACTGAGAAGCTTCTATGTGGTCCCTCCTGAGCCTTCTCTTCTCCAGACTGAATCAACCCCATCTCCTTCAGCCTGTCCTCAGAAGGGAGGCCTCCCTCATCATCTTTTGTGACCTCCTCTGGACCTGCTCCAACAGGTCAATGTCCTTCTTATGTTGAGGGCTCCAGAACTGGACACAGTAACTCCAGTTGGGGTGTCACCAGAGCTGCATAGATGGGCAAAATCACCTCCCTTGACCTGCTGGCCACACATCCATGTTCAAAAAAACCCCCCTAATATTTTATGTAAGTTTTAGATTACTTCAACTCAGGGGTTTGAAATCTAGCCAGATGTCTTTAAATTAGTTGAAAGTAACTAACAGTGTGCTAGCACAGTTTTGAAGTGCCAAGTTTATTCTGCATAAGGAGCTGTGCATGTGACACTGTGCAGAACACTTCACAGCAGTACATAACTTGCACAGCTCCTGTTTGTGTCAGTACAGAGCTAAGACAGTTTGGGAAGCCCTGGTGTAAAATGAAGGGGGTGAAGTCCAGAGTAACAATGTGTAACAATAATAATGCTCATTAACGCTTCTCACTCATCATTTTGCCTACAGTAAACTCTGACATACTGCAAACACGGGATTAAATGTTAATCAACGAGTGCCAAAAACTCCCCCTTCCCACATGTTAGAACTGGAAAGCTGAAGGGATAAGCACTGACTATATAGTTGTTGGAGCTCAGGGGAAATATGTGACACTGTGTCTTTCCCAGGGACTGTCACTTGTACTTAAACTCTCCGTGGTTGACTTAATATTAGTCATCTGCCAATTTTATTACCCACAAGTAAAACTTGGAATTGTGTGTGTACTTATGGCAGTAATATAAGGAGACTTAAAAGCATAGAATAAATAAAGCAGTAATGAACTACAAGTATTTTTTTAACAGATAACTTTTTAGAACCAGAGCCAAAGCTGAGAAAACTTGCCGGAAACCAAGGACTAGTGACAAAGTGTGCTGTGTGCCTTCATAGTGCAAAGCTCCACGTTTTGCAAGTTCAACAACTGCCAGCCTCTGATTGGGGATTGGGAAGGACCTCAAAGGATCACCTCTTCCAATCCCCCTGTCAGAGCAGGAACACCTAGACCAGGTCACACAGGAATTCGTCCAGAGGGGTTTTGAATGTCTCCAGAGAAGGAGACTCCACACCCTCTCTGGGCAGTCTGTTCCAGTGTTCTGTTACCCTCACTGTGAAACTGTTTTTTCTTACATTTCACTGGAACCTCCTGTGTTCCAGCTTGTACCCATTGCCCCTTGTCCTATTATTGGAGGTCACTGAGAAGAGCCTGGCTCCATCCTCCTGACACTCACCCTTTCCATATTTGTAAACATTAATGAGGTCCCCCCATAATCTCCTCTTTTCCAACCTAAAGAGACCCAGCTCCCTCAGCCTTTCCTCAGAAGGAAGATGCTCCAACCCCTTCATCATCTCTGTTCAGTGCTCTGAAGGCCCTATTCATGGTCACAGAGGAAGACACTTTCCTTTCTCAAATGCTGTGCTGGGAACTGTTATATGGGTGTGTAGCTCAGTTGGGAGAGCATCAGACTCCTAATCTGAGGGTCAAGGGTTCAAGTCCCTTTCCAGGTATGAAGCTTGCAAGAGTTGGGCTGATGGTTGGACTTGATGATCTGAAAGGTCCCTTCCAACCTAGATGACTATGACTATCTATCAAGAGCTGTTTTCCCAAAACCTGGGACAAGTGTATAAGTATCAAAATCAAGTTCTAACCTTTCCCACTTGCAAAATGACATAAATCAATATTCTCCTGCTTCCCCTTATACTTGAATCTAATGGTTTCTTGCCTGTTAGCACCTCTAAATTATCTGAGCTGTGGCAGAAGGGGAACATGCAGAAATGACTGTTCCAAAGCAATAAAACTATCCTTTGGATGAAGGCTGTGCACATGTGCATCTATTAGAGAATCATAAAATGGTTTGGGTTGGAAGGGACCTTAAAAATCATCTAGTCCCAACCTTCCTGCCACAGGCAGGGACACCTCCCACTACACCAGGCTGCTCAATGCCTCATCCAGCCTGGCCTTAAACAGGGGGCATCCACAACTTCTCTGGGAAATCTCTTCCAGTGTCTTATCACCATTATAGCAAAGAACTTCTTTCTTATATATTAGGAGAAATGAGAAAGCAATAACTGAAATCCACAGTACAGTCAGAAATCTCAAAATGAAATGATTAATAATTTAGTCAGAGTTCATAAAATTTAGTTTTTCATATGAAGGGTGCTTTATCAAAAGACAATGAAATATCTTTGTTCATTTTACTACTACTCCTATCACTTTACTGAAGCATCATATGTCATCTTGCCCTGTAAGAAAAGTGAGTACTTAACCAGCTTTGAAAAGTTTGTAGCTGAAAGGGATACAGATGTTTTCAGAGCTGCAATAGAAAACAATTTATTAGAAATTAAAAATGTGTTTACCCCTTAAATTGGATGGGGAAATAGGAAAACCAGTGAGAACTCTCTGGGCCAGCTAGAGTATTGTGTGGTAAGAGTGAAGATGGTCTTGGATTAAGGTCTTGGACTTCAATCAGGAAGTTTTTCCCCAGAAACAGCCACAGTTTAAGTAGCACTGACCTGATCCTCCACTGCTTTTCTCTTATGTGTTTTGTGTAGATGTTTAAAAAGTTCCATTTAACCCATAGAACTCCAGGGCATGGCTTCTTTTTCACAGAACAGAAATAGTAACATCCACCTGTACAGGGTGATTCAACATTAGGACAGTTTCCAAAGCAATATAGAAACTGTCATTCCTGGACACAAGCTACATTCTAAGTAACGACATGTTTCCCATATAAACAGATTATTTAATAATTACCCATTAATAGAATTCAGGCAATCTTCTCTGAGGCATCTTGCTCTGGTTGCTGCCAGACATCTGATCTGAATACTCCATTCATATTCTTCTCTTCCCATAAGGATAAATGAAAGTTGTTTATTCTGGGATTTTTAAGGGTGATGGGTGTGTGGAATGAGATAAGATATTGGAGAATTTATGGTTTTGAAGATTTTGCCTCAGAATGCTCCCTATCATCTCAACTTCAAATGCATTATATTTATAGTAATAGCATTACATTTATAGAAACAGTTTAACATCAAGAATGAAAAAGATTTTCACCAAATCAAAGTATTTCAGCCATTAGAATAATTGGAATTTGGAATTTAGCTTCAGCAACAGAAAAACAGCAATACTGCACTTTGGTAACATATTCCCTAAGCAAACCTTGAGATTCTTTACAATATTGATCCTAAAAAAAACATTATTTTAAAGGAGAGAGTGGTATGAAAAGAGATTTTGGAGCCAGACACACATCTGTTAATGTTGGTTAGGATCATCATAGAATGGTTTAGGTTGGAAGGGACCTTAAAGATCATCCAGTTCCAACCCCCCTGCCATGGGAAGGGACACCTCCTGCTACACCAGGTTGCTCAGTGCCTCATCCAGCCTGGCCTTAAACACCTCCAGGGATTGAGGGGGCATCCACAACCTCTCTGGGCAATCTCTTCCACTGTCTCACCACCCTCACAGGAAAGAATTTCTTTTTTCTATCCAGCCTAAATTTCCCCTCTTCCAATTTGCATCCATTACTCCCACACTTCCAATCCTGAAGAGCTACTGAAATTCCTACCCCAGCCTTTCCATAGCCTTTTTTCAGGTACTGAGAAGCTACTATGAGGTCCTCCCTGAGCCTTCTCTTCTCCAAGCTGAACAACCCCAACTCATTCAGCCTGTCCTTAGAAAGGAGGTGCTCCAGCCCTCTCATCATCTTCGTGGCCCTCCTCTGGACCTGCTCCAGCAGCACAATGTCACCATGCCCAGAAAGCCTTTATAGATCTTACTGTGTAATAACAGAAGCAAAGCTATAACTGCATGAGCCTGACAGAAAATTTTGACATTAACTCTTGCATCTCAGACTTGCCACAATATTTCTACTAAAACTCTAATTCAGACTCACTGGATTGAGGGGGAAGGGAGTTTTAAACCTCAGAATTGGAGCAAACCTCAGATTCCTATTCAGAAAGAAGCAAGGTTCTGAGAATAATTTAATTCCCAAATGTCAGGCTACTATAGGGTTAGGCTTTTCTCTTCCTCTTTTTTATTGCAGCTCTTGTAATGCTAATATTTGTCTAGAATATTTAAACAGTCACAATGTAATAACTGCACCCCTTACATAACCTAGCAGATATTCATACCCCGTTCCTATGGAAATAATTGTCTACATATGAAAACTGAACTGTCAGCAAGACATTTCTTGGGAGAGTGAAGAAACCAGCTTGGACACTAGGTTATGAGTGCAAGCTGAAGTTCTTGCAAGTTGAGCATACACTGCAACCATAGGAGTTATAAGATCACTAGCAAGGTTAGCAAGAAAGAGGGGTTTTTTATTGTATCTCAGTGGTGACCATGTGGCTAGTATCAGAATTCTATGACTGAGACAGTTAAAATGAATATTTTCAGATGTGGCTGGTGGCTTGAAAGGTTCATATGATAAATAAGGGCACTCTTCCACTGGGAACATGACGTTTAAGTCTGGCATAGCAACTTCCTAGTCCCTACAGAGAAGGCACAGAAAGGACTGGAAGTTACATGGTGAGAAAGGAGTTGGACTAAAGGACAAGTCTGGATATAACTGGCAAAACCAGGGAATGTTTTTTTTAGTTCTGCATAATCCCTAGTTAAAAATGTCTCACTAAGCCTAAAGGTTGCAGAAGTGTTTCCACATCCATTGTGAAATGTTGGCATGAGTGTAGAGCACTCAAAGGAGAGAAGGAGATGCCACATCTATCTGTTGGAGCAAAGTGGAACTGAAGCTGCTGAGCCACCATAATTAGTGGTAAAAAGTGTGTCTCCATGTGACATCAGAGAAGAAATACTGTTGTTCAGTGAAAGAGTTTTTTAAAATCACAATTCCAAGTAGCCTGTGTTTACCATAGGCAATGTAGCCCTTGCTCCTGTACTTCAGTTAGTTAATGGAGCATCCGTAAGCACGAGGAAGAGGAAAGTAACAGTTTGCTCCTCAAGTGTTTATCTGATGAGCAGAGAAAACAAATGAGTTATGTACTAAGAACTGGAATTACCTCTCTCCCCTTATGGGCCCCATTTTGTAAATGTCAGAGCCAAGCTGCTCTCTGAAGGCTCAAAGTAGCATTGTGTCTTTTTCTCCACACTCGCATAATTTTTTCCAGGAAAATATTCAGTGGAGCCACTTGAGATTGATGAGATTTCTGAGTCTTGTCAGAAATAGATGTAGTTGCTGTACTTGGTTGAACTGAAATTGCAGGGTGTTATTTTAATAAGCAAATACAGCCCAAGCTGCTGGGGAGAGAAAAATTTCTATAGTGCATTGGCTTCAAAATGCTTCATTAGTGAAGACAGTTTTGAATTTCACTTGTTTCACATTTAGAAGAGATGGCCTGGAAAGGCCTAAGGATGTTTCAGCAGTCCCTGGCTTTATAAAAACACATACACTGATGTAATAATTAACACAGAGTTCTGATCCTTGCAGACATGACCTTTACTTTTAATGTCATGGAAGGATTTTCCTCTTCCCTCCCCACAACCCAACACCTTGCCTTGTATCCCTACCTATAGCTACAGCTGGAGTTTGATCCAATTCTTCTCACATGGGTCAGTTTGTTGGCTTGAATGATTTGTAACAGGCTGAGTGGAGAGAGGCTTGAAGAGAAGGATTTGGGGGTGTCAGTGGATGAGAAACTCAAGATGAGCCAGCAGTGTGTGCTTGCAGCCCAGAAGCCAAACCAGTCCTGAGCTGCATCAAGAGGAGTGTGACCAGCAGGTCAAGGATGGTGATTTTGCCCCTCTACTCAGCTCTGGTGAGACCCCACCTGGAGTTACTGTGTCCAGTTCTGGAGCCATCAACATAAGAAGGACATTAACCTGTTGGAGCAGGTCTACAGGAGGGCCACAAAGATGATCAAAGGGCTGGAGCAACTGTCTTATGAGGACAAGCTGAAGGAGTTGGGGTTGATTCAGTCTGGAGAAGAGAAGGCTCAGGGGGGACCACAGAGTAGCTTCTCAATACCTGAAGGCGACCTACAGAAAGGCTGGGGTAGGACTTTTTTAATGGTATATGTGAAGACAGGACTAGGAATAATAGATGTAAATTGGAAGAGGGGAGATTTAGTCTGGATATAAGAAAGAAGTTCTTTCCTGCGAGGGTGGTGAGACACTGGAACAGATTGCCCAGAGAGGCTGTGGATGCTCCCTCCCTATAGGTGTTTAAGGTGTTTAAGGCCAGTCTGGATAAGGCACTGAGCAATCTGGTCTAGACCCAGCCCATCTGGGTGGAACTAGATGATCTTGGAGGTCCCTTCCAACCCAAACTATTCTACAATTCTATGAGCCAATGCAGAGAAATCCCAGTAAATACAATAAAAATGCAGAATGCTTAATACACCTTAACCAAGTCTGGATGTAACCCCTCACCGCATGTGGTTAAATTTAATTCTCCTCTCTAAAAGAGTGAGGTAGAGGAGACTGAAAGCCAATGTTCTCAGAAGAGATTAATCAAGATAATTGCTAGTGACAACAAAAGAGAAATGTCTAAAATATACCAGGGAACCACCCGCACTGAGGTGCATTATTAAAGCAAGTGCTAGTGAAGTGTCTAAACCAACTTGTCAAGGAGCAGATTATCTATAAATTACCTTGCAGCTTTGTGACATACTCTCAGAATATCAGAGCTGTAATAGATCAAAGCTATTTTAACAAAATGTGTGCTTAAAGTAGAGCTGCTTTGGGCATAACTGTGCAAGCACAGTAAGTGTCTCATTATATACTTAATGTCCAAACACAGATATTTCTTAATACTGGGAAAGTGTATTTAGTTTCTTCATATTTTTGCTAAAATTGGAATCTCTCTACTTTGTGCTACATTGCCAAAGCTGGAGCAAAGTTACCTCATATTGCTTCAAAGATAGGTAAGTGCTTTTGATGTAGGATGACCAGATTTTTGTCCAGTCACTGAGACATTTCAGATGACTGTGACATGGTGCACGATGATAACCACAAAGTACTAGGTAGACACAAGTTTTTTCAAAGGCTTGAAGTTCAATGAAATTTTCATCTCTTTTTTTTTTTCCTCTCCTACAGATACTTCTGTTACTTTTATCTCCAAGACAGAAAATGTTAAATAATTTTTACCATAAATTTTAATATATATACTACATATTTTTACCATATACATATTTTTACAATAAAATAATTCTGCTGCCAAGTCACTGAGGAGCAAACAGTTCTGAAGGTTTGGAAGAGAGCTATAGGGAAGTGAAAACAGAGAAAGGAGGAAAAAGAATTATGCACGAAGAACAGACTAAGATTTGTTTAGAGCTAAGATAAGGCATGCTGATACATGCAAGAGATCAATCAGGCAGTTTTCAAAGGAATTTTAGCTGAATATGTGTTTGACATGTACCTCAATCACTCTTCTTGCACAGTTCAGCCTCATTTCCTAGACTGCTTCTGACAGAGTATGAAAAAAGCACCACCTTACACAGTGCTGACATTTAATCTATTTAATGCTGCTAGATTCTTCACTTCAGGCTGCCATCTCAGGAAAAGCAAAAGAGAAACATTTGAAAAATAAATGAAGAAGTTCTGGAGGAATTAATTCAAACCAGCTAAACTGGATTATTTTTTTGGGAACTGTAGCGAATCCACTTGCATAAATTCAAGCAACTCAGATATCGAGGAATAAGGTGATGTCTTGTCTTTAGGTATCATAGAATCATAGAAAGGTTTGGGTTGGAAGGGACCTTCAAGATCATCCAGTCCCAACTCCCCTGCCATGGGCAGAGACACCCCCAACTACACCAGGTTGCTCAATGCCTCATCCAGCTGAGCTTTAAACACCTCCAGGGATTGAGGGGGCATCCACAACCTCTCTGGGCAACCTCTTCCAGTGTCTCACCACCCTCACAGTGAAGAACTTTTTTCTGATCTCCAGCCTGAATCTCTCCTCTTCCAATCTACATCCAGTACTCCTAGTCCTGCCATCACATAACCTACCCTGAACAGTCCTACCCAGACTTTCTGTAGCCCCCTTCAGGTATTGAGAAGCTACTATGAGGTCACTCCTGAGCCTCCTCTTCTCCAGGCTGAACAACCCCAACTCCTTCAGCCTGTCCTCAGAAGGGAGGTGCTCCAGCCCTCTCTGATCATCTTCATGGCCCTCCACTGGACCTGCTCCAACAGCTCAATGTCCTTCTTATGTTGGGGGCTCCAGAACTGGACACAGTAATTCCAGTTGGGGCCTCACCAGAGCCAAGTAGAGGGACAAAATCACCTCTCTGTGATGGTATCCCATGCAAATAATCCACTGCTACTTTATAAATTAGCTATTTGGGTAACAACAGCAATAAAAACAGAATGCTTAAAACACATTAGCAGGTAGCCTGTAGACACAGCAATTGCATGGGTAGAACCTAGGCACTTTGTCCTCTGGTTCTTGGCTCACCATAAAACCCTGCAGTCATACCTGAAATTTTCTATCTGAACTCACTGCAGATATCCTTAGGCTTGTTACTTTTACAGTTACCTCTTCTTGAAGAGCAAGAAAAACTATCCATGCACCAAAAGACTTGCAAAGATGATCCTCATCTGTAAAATAGCCAACTCCAAAGCAAAATACTAAATGTTTGACTAAGCAATAGAGTTGAGATAAAATCATATGTATCAATAAAACTTTTTTTCCTGTAGCTGTTCTTAGAGAAAACAGAATGAAGTATTCAGTGTTTTCTGCAAATGAAGAATGGAAAAGGAAAAAAAATGTTGCCTTGCTCTTTTTGAGGTCATCTGTCCCATCTCAAATTCCACTTCAACAGGCTAAAACAACCCTGGTGTGATAATCAGGGATAAATGGAATTTTAAATCATCTCCTTTTCAATCAAACATTTTAATTTAGAAGCAGAAGACCACAATACAGATATGGAATCTCATTCTACTCCTATATATCAGATAATTCATTCATAAGGGTGCTACCCCTGCTGCATGCAGGGAGGAAGCAGGAGGGCCATAAAAGCAGTAACAGTGTATTAAGTAGAAAATTTCCACGAGTCCCTACAGATTTATGTCAATCTGCATATGCAGACTTCCTCTGAGCCCAGCTTCTGACATTCACATAAAAAAAATGGTCAAGAAAAGCAAATGAGGCCACTTAGATTTATTTTCATGAGCAACAAGTGATTTTAAATGATCATGGGAGCACTGGTGTGCTATAAAAACCTGGGAGTCAATCAGGAAATAAAAGGAAGTAATCAGTAAATTGTGGGAATCTTAAAAGTGAAAAAGAGGACAAGTTTAGCAGCAAGGTCTGTGAAACTCAACATGAAGGACAATTCTCCTCCCAGCTTCTCTCAGTGTTGGTAAAAAGCAAATCCATTGTCAAAAGTTAGTTTAATCCACTTGATTGCCCCTTAGAGTAAAAACAAAGCTTTCGGGCATGATTAGAGTAACCAGGCAATGGAGAAAACATACAAACTGAAAAACATCACCATCCAAAATCTGCCTCACTGCCTCATTAGGACTATATTAATAAGCACTAAGAGAAATCAGTCACCCAATTAGTGTCAGAAGTAACACTTTTAATTGGAAACAGAATGACAGAACTTGTGTTTATTTCATCTGAAGACCAAGATTCCTAGAACTCAAAAAGTTAAAAAAAACCCAACCAACAAACAAGTTAGAATGGAAACAAATGAAGAATACAAAAGGCTCTCATATTCTATTATCATGTTAATGCACTGGCCTTGTCTGAAGATCTAATAGTTGGGATAGGGTTAAAGTTACAATTCTGAGTCTTCCTGGAATTTATGAAGATTCAATGCCTCCAAGGCAGGATCCTAAACTTGGTTTCTGGACATACCAAAAAGAATAAAGAGACAGGGTCTGAATCTTCACAATCTGTAGCTTCCCAGAAGCTTGGTCTTGTTGGCATTGATAGGAGCAAAGAGTGATACCAGGTAATGACAAGGCACATTGTGTACTCAAAGCTATTAAGATCATACAAGCTCAATGGAAAGCACAAGACATCCTTCACAGGGTACTTGCTGGTTGGTATTGATTGCACTTGAAATGAGGAACAGGGAGATGAAATTAAATTAGTATCAAGTTCAAAGGTACTGTAAGCTAACAAATAAAGAACAAACAGATTCAACACCAATTTCTACATGTGTTTGTCCTGTCTCATCTTGGTAACTACTCATCAGACCTGCTCCATCATCAGTCCATTGTGCCAAAGCCATTGTGCTACAGATCACTAGAATAGATCATGTAGAATTTTATGCCTTAGAACAAACCCTGGTTTGTAGAAAAATATCAGGGTTGGAAGGGACCATCCAAGGCCATTTAGTCCAACTTCCTGCAGTGAGCAGGGACATCCTGCACTAGATCAAGTCACTCAGAGCCTCAGCAGCCTGGCCTTGAATGTCTCAGAGCCTCCATCACCTCTCTGAGCAGCAACCTGTATAATTTCTTAAATTTTTATTCACTTTTATTCACAAGCCTTCTCTGGGCATCAAAATAAATGGATTGCATGCTATTAGTGCTCCCATTGCTTCTTAGTTGTGTGAGCCAAACTTTGTGACAATAGTGCTTTTACAGACTCACATTTTAGGCTTCCTTCCTGCTTTCAGCACACTGTTCTGATATTTTCTAGCAACTGATCAGTAACTAAATATCTCAGTAACTCAATATGAGAAAGTGCCATCAAACAAATCAGTAATCTCATAAACAGTAGGCAAATCACTTCAAAAGAACTTGCAACTCATAAAATGTGAGTTTTGAATGATATATCACAGTTGTCTATCTTCATTGATAGACCCCTGATGCTGAGCTTATTATTCCCAGCCTCTGCAAAAAGCAAATAGCTATTAAAGAAGCATATGATAAAATATGGAATATGACACTTAAAATTCAGTCCAAAAGATTTACACAGCTACATATATTAATCACACTACTATTCACAGAATAGTCTGGGTTGGAAGAAACTTTGAAGATCATCTAGTTCCAGCCCCCCTGCCATGGGCAGGGACACCTCCCATTAGACCAGGTTGCTCAATGCCTCACCCAGCCTGGCAAATGTTAAAGGATCCCTGCTGCTTCATTTTCAACAGAAATAACCAGATGGGTCCCGAAATCTATTCTGCTCCTTACATTTTGCAAGTGGTAACTCTGCTGGCTGCCCTGGGACTGGAGTGAGAAGTGAGATTTGTTCCTCTGAAGTCTGCACAGGAGGGAACAGCTGCCCCCTTGAGCCCTCAGTGGAGCTTGTGCTGAGAAGTGACTTTTTTTTCACTCGCTCCCTGAGCCCCTTGGTTTTTCCTCTTATCAGTGGCAATATAAGCAAGACTCACATTTATTTGGTGACTCAGATCTGCAAATATTCATGACTTTTTGTCTTCCTATGTGCATGCTTCAGAAGGAAGCAGTTAGGGACCTCTGATTTGAATTTTTTTAATTGCTTTTCCTTGGGCTTTATTTCTTTTTCTGTAATCATCTTTTTTTTAATCAAAATGTTACAATAGCATCCAGGAAGAGTACATTAATCCATTCCAAATAGCACAATAATGGATCTTAATACTCTTTAACATGCTACATGTTTTTCACATGCTTTGCACCTTGAGCAGATGTCACCATTGAGTTTCCTTTGTAGATACAGGCAACAGCTTTGCTACTTGTCTCCATAAATATCATCCAGAACCCATCTGAGGTGGTTTAACATTTTCCCTTTGAAACTCAATAAACTCAAGAGGTCTGTGGTATTCCATCTGCTAATAACACACTGTTTCTGGAGAGCCTCAGAGTTCTCTCTAGCTGTATGTGAAATATTATTCTTTGTTCACGTTTTCCCCTGAAATATTCTGGTATTCTTTCCTGGAATACTCTAATTTTGATTAGTTATTTGTGCTGGCAGCTGGAGTAAGTCAGATGCAGATTCCTTTTCCTCCACCACTGTAACTCCTCAGCATTAAAATTTTGTCATTCTTACAGCCTCATGCTCACTCTTTTTTCTCAGTAAAAAGCTAGGAACACAACTAAATTTGGAGGCATTTGAACCTCTTGGTTATTTTCATTTGCTGCAGAGGTAGAAAGAGGAATTATGTTCAGTTTCTACAAATTTAGTGAATGTAAGTGCCCAGGAGAGTACAATATTGAAGAGGCAAACAGCACAGTATATATGACTAGGAGGAGGAACTGGTGAACTGAGATACAGATGAAAGGAATACAAAAAAGGAAGCAGGAGAATTTTGCAAGCATGAATTGAGAGAAGAAAGTTGAGGGAAAGAACAAGCTGACAGAGGCAGTCAGCACAGAGCAAAAACTTGCCCTCACAGAACTGCTGGAAGTTTCTGGAGACACTTGGTATTTATCAGTTTTCCATATGAGGGGATAAGTAACTACCAAAAAATTCCTGGAGATGAAAATCTGGATATTTTCAGTTTCAAATAAAACTCCTTTATGAGCAGATTATTCTTTTGCAGACCAAATAATGGTCCCTGGGTAACAAGCTGGTGCAGAAGACAGTATTGCATAACTTAGAATAAGCATGGTAAAAGCAAAGCAAGTAACTACTCAACAATTCTTCTGATGATTCTGGAGAGCTAAATTAGGTCTAGAGAAGAAAATGACAGCTGAGGAAGTCAGTAGCAGAGTCTCCATTGATTTCAGTGGAGCAGAATCAGTTCTTGAGCCAAAGTGCAGAGCCAAGCCAAGATGAAGCCAAGGGCAGACAGACTGGCTGACCTTTTCAGCCCTTGCCATCTCTAATAAGATCACCAACAATAATATTACCAAGGGATCAACATACCCATCTGCTATGGATTGGGGTGAGTAAAGCAGCTGCCTACATGCTATTTGGCAAAGCCTAACTTAGCTCTGTTTGCCCAAAGGCAAACACAGAAGTACTGGGACTTCCTCTTGGAAGGGGTCAATGTTCCAAGAGCACATTGAGAAGGAAGTGCAATTCACAGAAGAGTACAACACAGTCATCAAACTACAGACTCTTGCACTGAGATGGGCAGGAACTGGCTGGATCTGCTTTGGAAAGGGTTTGAAGGCATCCAGAGGACTCTTCCACAATAAATTATTCTGTGAGTCTCTGAAACTGGTGGTTCTGGACAGTTCTTTCTCTCTTTACTTCTGGCCCTGCAGACTACATGCAGGCAAAATGACATCCAGAGGTTAATCATAGAACAGTTTGGGTTGTAAGGGACCCTAAAGATCATCTAGTTCCAATCCCCCTGCCATGGGTTGGGACACATCTCACTACACCAGGTTGCTCAGTGCCTCATCCAGCCTGGCTTTACTCACCTACAGGGAGGAGACACCCACAACCTCTCTGGGCAACCTGTTCCAGTGTCTCATCACCCTCACAGTAAAGAGCTTCTTTCTGCTCTCCAGCCAAAATCTCCCCTCTTCCCATTTGCATCTATTACTCTTAGTCCTGCCATTCTGGACCCTATTAAAAAGTCCTACCCCAGCCTTTCTGTAGACCCCTTCAGGTATTGAGAAGCTGCTATGAGGTCTCCTCTGAGCCTTCTCTTCCCTAAACTGAACAACCCCAACTCCTTCAGCCTGTCCTCATAAGGGAAGTGCTCCAGCCCTCTGATCATAATAACCAGTAATTGCTGCTAGTACTGGTCTCCCCAACCCCTGCAGTGATGTGAGAAATGGTGATTCCAGCCTTTTTAAGTCTGAGAGACTTAGCACAGGGTCTACACTCCAGACCATGAACTTACATCCAGCATTTACAACTAATGAACAAATACAACTTTAAAGGTCTTTGATTTGAACTGTGTGTGACTACTCACTAGTAAGACCAAACCTCTTTGGTGAGCTGGAGAAATTAAACTTCTGAGTCTGCAAAAGGAGAGGGATTTTAGCAGCTCCAAGGTGTAAAGATTAGGTAAGGCTATTAATTATTTTTTTTCCTCTCGTGAAACTTGATTTTTTATATTTTTAGAAGAAAAAGGTGAAGTTTTCTCATACAAGATCACAAACAGAAAACAGCATCGGTGCCCCATTGCTTTGAGAGGGGGAATAGCTTTGAGAGATATCTCAAAAGATAGAACTTTGAAAACTACACCATCTTCCCTTTCTCTGGAACATTTCCCATGGACACCTAGTAGGAAATCCATTTGGAATCCAGAAACTGGCACCCTTACTTGGAAAGGGAGCTCATTAACTCTAATTGAAGTCAAACTTCTGCTTTATAAGAAGCTCAGCAGCCTGAGGAAAAGGATATTTAATTTTAAACAAAGCCCACCTGTATGCCATTCAAAATCTTTGTCAATTTATCTTCTTTATTCTCTTTTGCAAATTATTTCAAATATTGAAAACTGTAGGGAAATATTAGAATGGAACGATAGAATAACCAAACAAATGAGTGTATCTTTTCCACAAGACTATTCTTACATTTATTAATCGTTTTCAAAGTCTGCAGTGATGGGATTTTTCTCTGGTTTGATGTGAAGTTCTCAGACAGAATGTGCTGGTTTATTTGTCAGTATTTTCAGCCCAGGGGAAAAGACAACACTTGATTTTCTACAGCTTGTACATGAAATGACACAAAAGAACTTTTTGAAGAAGTCCAAGAAATTATAGTAGTAGCCAAATGTTAGCAACCTAACTTAAAACAAGACAATTCAAAGGATATTTATTGAAATTATGACCCTTCTCTCAGCTAAGATTTAATGAGCTGCTGTTCCTAGAGTTGGGGACATTGGCAGGTCACTGTAAATACCTCCAATTCCACAGCTGTTGGATAGGAGTCATCCCAACAACTTAATACCCTCCACCTCCAGTGGAACTTTATTCAAATATAATGTTAATCAGAAAGCTCTTTCCCTCACTTGACCTCATTCCCTTGATTAAGTTAAGTCTGATAAATGCAGCTGGTTTGTTTTTCATGCCCAGGCCTAACCTTCTCTTCTGTTATTCAATTTACAAATGTGTCAAATATAATTAAAACTGGCAGAGGCCAAGATTAAATGAAACAAACTGTAAACACTGCTTGTGCTATTTGGTTGATGCAAAGCTTTCAGAATAAAAGCCTTTTAAATAAATGAATTCGGGTTATGGTGCCACAGGACTGAAACCTTGCTGCAAGTGTTTGAACTTTTCAGGGGCACTGTCAGTTCAGCTTAGATTCAAAGCCTCAAATGTGCCTGGGATTCTGAAAATGCCGAAGGGAATTAGGTACCTGACTCCTACTGAAAGTCAAAATATGATGGGAGGTGAAATGACTTTCAGCAGGAATTAGATGCCTTTGAAAAACCAATCCATGTCCCCGCAGAGGGCCATGTTCTTCATGGAGAATTAATACAATTCCATTTACACCTAAAGAGCCAGCAAAATATGACACACAAATTTCACAAAACTCATGACTAGCCAAAAAAATCCAAAAAAAACCAACAAAAAAAAACCCAAAAAACCCCTCAAAAAACCCCACACCTATAAGAGCAACATTCAGTAGTTTAACTGTATTTTGGTTTATACAAAATATTTCACTGAGAGGTAAAATAATTATATTGAGCAATAATGATGTTATTAAGTTGGCATGATAGAACTGCAAGCCCAACTCCCAATAAATTAATTCATTAGAGGTGTTCAGTTTTAGCTTGCCAGGCTACAACTTACCGTGCAACCCTCTGATTTTAGGTCTGCTCCTCACCCATTGAGTGTAGACTTGGTGCCTTAGGACATCCAAGGTTTTTCCCATACATTTTTGCATTAAAAACCACCCACTTGTATCTCATTAGCCATCACAGCAATTCATAGCAGGTCATGTCATTTTGAAAGCAACTTTGTGTCCCTTTGACTTCATTTTAGTGCCAAGATATTAAATGTTATGATATTGGGAAATGGGTACAAGCTGGAACATAAAGCATTCTGGAGACATGTAAGAAAAAAACTTTTTCACAGTGAGGGAACAGAACACTGGAACAGACTGCACTGAAGGGTTGTGGAGTCTCCTTCTCTGGAGACATTCAGAACCCATCTGGATGAGTTCCTGTGTGACCTGGTCTAGGTGTTCCTGCTCTGGCAGGGGGATTGGACTAGATGATCTCTTGAGGTCCCTTCCAATCCCTGATATTAACATTTCAATTGCACAGATTTGAAAACAGATTTCTTGGCTACCTGCCACAAATTCCTTTAATTTATAGAATCATAGGGCTGGAAGGGACCTAGTCCAACCCCCAGCAGTAAGCCTGGCGATGGACGTCTCCAGGGAAGGGGGATCCACCAACTCTCTGAGCAAATTCTTCCAGTGTCTCACCACCCTCATGGAGAACTTGTTTTTAATGTCTAACCTAACCCTGCCCTTGTTTCAAACCACTGCCCCTCAACATGTGTCTCTATGCCCTGGCAAACAGCCCCTCCTCAGCTTTCCTGTAGCCCCTTCCAACACAGAGAGAAGGATGCTGTGGGGGACCTTGTGTGTCAAAGCCTTTACTAAAGTCCCATGGCAACCACCCATCTTCTTTCTCCTCACGGCAGGGGTGTTGGAACTAGATGATCTTTAAGGTCCCTTTCAACCCCAAACTATTCTATGATTCCATGGATGAGGTTGTCATTGGAGCAACGAGCCTCCCTCACTGCAAAGACATTGGCAATGAGGAATTCTCATCCCTCACATCTTTATTTGATGGGCCCCTTCAGCAGCCAGAACTACCTGTTCTCCAGAGAAAATGGAGGGGCTGAGGTGGGCGTGGTACCTGAATCTCCAACTTCATTTCACTCACTTCCTTTTTCTAGGCTTGTTCTGCCAGCCGAGGGGATGAGATGAGCAACCTGTTCTATGATTCTATGACCTGATCTAGTGCAGGATGTCCCTGCTCACTGCAGGGGGTTGGACTAGGTGGTCTTTGAAAGCCCCTTCCAACCCTATAAAACTATGAAGGTGATGCTGCCTGTATTTTTTTGCATCTGACTTTTCACAATGGATGGGCAGTGGTAATTTCTATGCTAAATTCTGCTTATTTTGGCACTTTATGTTATATCTTCACGGATTTCATGACTATTAATGGTGCTATATTATGAACTGAGCTTTTTGGGATTTCTCTGTCTCTATCTCTATAAACACTAACTGTAGCAGCATTACTGCACCACACTCGGGAACTTTCCTTTCCAATCTTGAAGGTCTTTTTGTCGGCAGATGTTCTCCAAGAATTCTGTGAGGGTGGTGAGACACTGGAAGAGGTTGCCCAGAGAGGCTGTGGATGCCCCCTCTCTGGAAGTGTTTAAGTCCAGGCAGGATGAGGCATTGAGCAACCTGGTGTAGTGGAAGGTGTCCCTGCCCACCGGAGGGTTGGAACTAGATGGTCTTTAAGGTCCCTTCCAACCCAAACCATTCTATGATAAAGCTCCCTCATCCAGCATTCAGAGTGACACCCAGAGGGGGAGCTCAATGACAAAGTCAGAGGTTTCCTGAGGACAGGATGACATCACAGTCATAGAATCTAATGGTTCTTCATTTCTGAAATGACAATTCATATCAGAACAGAGATGATTAGATGCAATTAGTGCACTTACTCCCTTTTTATCTTCAGTGGATATGAGATCAGACCACAAAACTACTGCAGAGAGCCTTGTAACTGGAAGGCTTGGGTCATGAGCAAGCCAGTGCTTGAGAGAGCAGGTTAGGACCTGATCAATGGAAGCTGAGACGAAGATCTCACACAGCCTTGTCCCATCTGTTTGATCAAGACTACATATTGGTCCCTCACTCTCATAACTACCAGTGTTTTCAGATCTATTGAAAGCAGCTGATAAAGATTTCTTTGTCATGAAGAGTAAGGGAGGCTTGGTATCACAGAGCATGGAAAGGAATAACACAGCTGAAGCCATCTGAATACCATCTTAATGATCTCCCACTGGGATGTGTCATAGCCAAAAAGCTAAATAATCTCTCTTGAACTGACAACAAAATGGTAATGATTTTTCTATTTCCATCAGCCTATACATATTTTTCTCTTCAATTTGCCTTCTCATGTATTTCTTAAGAATATCACCTTGAGTTTAGACTTCCAGAAACAAATGGTTGTGGAAAGAAGGCTTCGGAGCAACACTTGTCTCTTTTTTATAGCAAATATTTTTATTCAGGAAGGTTGAGACAAGAAGGCAAGAAGGTCTTGGGAAAAAGAAAGGAAGGAAAATGGAGGAAGGAAAGGAAATGAAGGGAAGGAAGGAAGGAAGGAAGGAGGGAAAAGGTGTAACAATGCAATGGATCTTATCATATAAAATAATTTATTGGCAATTTTTGCTAATGCATAACCCTCCCACCCCCAGAAAGAAGTCTGACTAATCTTCTCACCCAGACTAGAGTTTGGGAGATGATTTGTGTTTTACACAAATGCAGACATCAAGGGATACCAGAATTTGGACTAATGGCTTCATCTTGAAGCTCTTTTTGCAACTTATGACAGCAGATTTGACTTTTTAATTGTGGCATTTTAATCATTAATATGCCAAAGAGAGCTTGAACCAACTTTGACATAGCAAGTAGTTTAATACCTGGTTATACTTACTGATATGAAAGGATTCCAAGAGGTATACTTTTGGTTTTTTTAATTCAAATATTGCTTAATATGAGTATTAAAAAGTTACCCCATGCTATTAGAAACCTAAACAAACAACTTTTGGAGAGAATAAAAAAAAAAAACCCAGGACATGATAGTAATTAATGCAAATTATACAGAAAAGAATTGAGAAAAATTATAAACTGCATGCTGATGTTTTAAATTCCCTAAAATTATAGTATTCTGTTGGGTTTCTAGCTGTGAGGAAACATCTAATTCTGATGCTCAGACTGTTCCCTTCAGGGGGAATCACATCAGGTGCTTTGTGACCAATTCTGCTTATTTACACTGTTACATACTGTTTAGGTTTAATTCACTGCATGCATAAAGGAGAGTCTGGAATTTAGCCCAGTTTTCCTTAAATTCTTGCTAGACTTTGTATTAATTTAATCCCTTATTTCTCCAGTCACCTAATACAAAGTCACTTCCATTAAAGAACACCCTGTTTCCTGCTTTCACATTCTCCTCACTGTGTTATTATTCTTCTCACTGAAGTCTCCTCTCTAGTCATAATGAACACTTGGAGCATTTCATTGAGAAAAACGAGGAGTTAAACATTTTCTATCTCTCTAATCAAGACCTTGTCACTATCATCACTGAAAGCCAGGAAAAAAACAGGTGAAGAATGACAGAATTACATGAAAAGGGGGAAAAAGGACACTGCCAAAGTGATTTTGTTATCACAGTCACTTATAATAATACCCTGAATGTTGGCATGGCAATCTTAATTGCATACTAAAGCCTGTTGTGTAAACTCAATTACTAGTTGCATTACATAATGCTGATGCTCAACTGCATCAGTCACAATTGAGCATAATGTGAATAGAAATTTGGAAAAGTCTCTGATTGTTATGGTGGAGTAATTCATAGAACTTGTCAGCGTGACAGTTTGCAATTTAATTTGATATCTTTGACAGAAAGCCACAGTGATTCAATTCTGGAAGAAAAAGTAGCCTGGAAAAGGAAAAAAAAAGCCCTCCTGTTTTGCAAATGGAGATAAGAAAACAAAAGCAGGATAAATTTTTACTCTATCACTTTTGACAATATCCTGTTAAAGGGAAGACTAAATTAAATTCTAAAGGCCAAAATCTCCTCCCACTGACATTGCAACAGCTCCAGAGGAGTCCTACCAACTTTCACAGAATTACTCCAGATTTACAAAATATTAATTGACAGCAGAAGTTGGCTTTTTAAATCTCACTGTTTCATAAAAGGAGTGAATTTTAAGAAGTGATATAGAAAAGAAAATAGTTTGGGTTTGGTATTCCATTAAATTAGATTAGCAGTATCCCAAAAGAAAGCAATTCCTCTTTTTGTCTCAGCTAAGTTACTTTCAGAAAACAAGTTTGAGGAGAGTAAGAGCAATCACTGAATTGAGACTGCATTCAGTGGACACACTTGTTCTTTCCCCGTATTTCAGATTTCTCCCGTAACTTTTGTTTCACAGAAATTAAGGAGAATGGGACATGGAAAACTGATCTGAAGGCTAAATTAAATTTCTCCTGCAGTGACCTGTTGCAGGAACAGAAGGAAGGGGAAGAAGGAAGGCTTGAGACTGGTGTAATTCCAGGAGCAAAGACATAAAGTGACACCCTTAAAGTGTTGGAGTTCTTCCAAGAGGAGGTATGGCAATCGCATCCATCTCACCCTTGGGTGACACCCTCTCCCTGGGTGACACTCTTAAGAAAGTGTTGGAGTTCTTCCACGAGGAGGTATGGTAATCACATCCATCTCACCCTCAGGTGACACCCTCTCCCTGGGTGACACTCTCTCCCTAGCTACTTCCACTTGATCCACGTTGTTTCTACACTGGTTGAAATGGTCCACACTGTCTCCCTGTTGTTATTTTACCTGTCTACGCTTGTCTCTGCCAGTCTGTTATTCATAATTGCTAGGGCTCCAACCCCACCAGAGAATCCATTTTGCTTGGAATTAGAGCTCATTTGCCTGGGGTAGCCATTAGCAGTTTCTGACAGCTGTTTCTGCATGATGGCCAGCGAGACTTTGTTGGAGGCCAGGAAGTCTTTCATGGAGATCATCTCCCCTGACAGCCGGCGTCCATCTGTGTCACTCTCATTGACACCATCAGTCTCGATGGAGATGTTCCTCCTGCTGCGCACATTTCCCGGCATCACCACGTTCCTCCGGGAACGGAATAGTTTTCTTTGGCATCTATGGCAGCACCAGCAGTCCAGCTTCTTCAAGATCCAGTTGATGGACTGCTTGATGACGATGGAGATCACATTGAAGAGCGAGTAGATGCAGCACACCCCCATGAGGATGAAGATAAAATTGCCAAAGCGGTAAAGGCCTTGGCTTTCATATTTGATGTTCTGGCTGCTGACCAGATCACCGAAACCAATGGTGGAGAAGGCCACGAAGCAGAAGTAAAGTGAGTCAAAATAACTCCACCCTTCGATCGGTGTGTACATTGCAGAGGCACAGCAGGAAATGATGAGTGATGCTACACACAGGATCAGCATGACATAGTAGACAGAGGGCTTCCAGCCTGCCAAGCTGTCCACCTCAGAGGTCCCCGAGCCCCTCCGGCCATTGTGAGGAAGGACTCCTTTCCTTCTCAGCTGTCTTTCGTGAAAGGACTTCATGACATAGGCTATGACAGTGATCAAGCGCTCCAAGAAGAGATTGAAGAACAGAATGGTCCCTGCACATCCTATAAGGCCATAAAATATGAGAAAAATTTTGCCTCCAACGGTGGCCGGGGTAGTCATGCCAAACCCTGGAAGACAAAAGGGACAGTTGAAAAAAGATAAACCTGTGGTTATCACATCAGGAATTCTCTCTCATGCAAGACTGAAGAAGTGGGAGTGAATCCCTGTGCTACATCTCAGCTCTGGGAAAAAGCAAGGACAATCTCCCCAGCCGTTACCCACTTGTGCCTGATCATGTCCCAGAATCCAAGGGAATGAAACTCATACCAGCATTTCCTCTGATATCAGAATGAAACAATAATAATAAGAAGAGAGTTTAATGGAGGTCTGAATTTTGGTCTGATTGCTCATCCTGCCTTGAGTCACTTCCAGGCTTTAGTGTTATCCCACCTGCTTCCTTCTCTCTAATGTTCTTCTCGACCATAGATCCTACAGGTGTGGTCACAGCCAGCTGTTGGCTGCCCTGGAATTAGTGACCTCTCTGTGCCACTGTTCTGGTCACACTCACCCTGAAAAAAATTTTCTCCTATATCTGTGGAACCTCCTGTGTTTCAGCTTGACCCATTGCCCACTGTCCTATCACTGGAGGTCAGTGAGAAGAGCTTGTCTCCATCCTCATCCTTTCTGTATTTCCAAACATGAGTGAGGTCCCTGCTCAGTCTCCTCTTCTCCAAGCTCAAGAGACCCAGCTCCCTCAGCCTTTCCTCATGAGGGAGATGCTCCAATACCTTCATCATCTCTGTGNGGCTATGACAGTGATCAAGCGCTCCAAGAAGAGATTGAAGAACAGAATGGTCCCTGCACATCCTATAAGGCCATAAAATATGAGAAAAATTTTGCCTCCAACGGTGGCCGGGGTAGTCATGCCAAACCCTGGAAGACAAAAGGGACAGTTGAAAAAAGATAAACCTGTGGTTATCACATCAGGAATTCTCTCTCATGCAAGACTGAAGAAGTGGGAGTGAATCCCTGTGCTACATCTCAGCTCTGGGAAAAAGCAAGGACAATCTCCCCAGCCGTTACCCACTTGTGCCTGATCATGTCCCAGAATCCAAGGGAATGAAACTCATACCAGCATTTCCTCTGATATCAGAATGAAACAATAATAATAAGAAGAGAGTTTAATGGAGGTCTGAATTTTGGTCTGATTGCTCATCCTGCCTTGAGTCACTTCCAGGCTTTAGTGTTATCCCACCTGCTTCCTTCTCTCTAATGTTCTTCTCGACCATAGATCCTACAGGTGTGGTCACAGCCAGCTGTTGGCTGCCCTGGAATTAGTGACCTCTCTGTGCCACTGTTCTGGTCACACTCACCCTGAAAAAAATTTTCTCCTATATCTGTGGAACCTCCTGTGTTTCAGCTTGACCCATTGCCCACTGTCCTATCACTGGAGGTCAGTGAGAAGAGCTTGTCTCCATCCTCATCCTTTCTGTATTTCCAAACATGAGTGAGGTCCCTGCTCAGTCTCCTCTTCTCCAAGCTCAAGAGACCCAGCTCCCTCAGCCTTTCCTCATGAGGGAGATGCTCCAATACCTTCATCATCTCTGTGGCTCTGTGCTGGACTCCAGCAGTGAAAGAATATATGAATTTGTGAATAGGAGAGAAAATACAGAGTGATCTTTCCCTAGAGTATCCTCCCAACCCACAGAAATCAGCAGCCTAGAGGTTTTGAGCACATAACTTAAAACCATTTTATCATCAGCCTTGCCATATCCTTTCTGGAATCATTTATACTCTTGGGATCTATTAAAGCTGAGGCAGTGAGTTCCACAAATGTAATTATGCTTTGTGAGAAGGAGTTTTTGTCTAACTTTCTGCCTGAAGATTCATTTCAGACTCCTCACTTTCTGCAGTTACCTGAAGCAATCATCATTCTCCCACTTCTGATTTTACAGACCTCTATTATTATCATCTTCTTTTCCATTTCTCCTCCTAGTCTGAGGAAGTGTATCATGTTTAGTTTTTGGTCTGCTAAGACTTACTTCCAACCAATCCTATAACCTTTCTTCTCTCTTTTCTACCTTAATAGATTTTCCAAGTCAGGAGCATGACCAGAACTATACCCAGTATTTGCAATGGAAAATGATGTTGAATTTATGTAGGGCCCATTGATGTGTTGTTCTCTTTTTTTTAGGATTTTCTATTTGTCTTTTTACTTGCTCTTGACCGCTGAACTGATACTTTCAGCAACTTATGTGAGTCTTGGCTCCTCTGATGGATGTCTTGGAGGTCTTCAATGTCTGTCTGCAGTTACATCTACCTTTTTCCATGTGCATTACTTTCTACTTTTTCACCATTGAACTTCATAGATTTTTTTTCCTTAGTTACTCAGCAAGATGAGATTCTCCTGTAGTTACAGTCCTGAATATTCCTTCATCTTAGGGAAATGTTGTTATCTAGTTATTTACCTCTCCTTTACATTGTTTGTGATTGTTGAAACGTGCAGGGGTCAGCAAATAGCCTCAGACCCTGACTGCTAACCTGCTTCCATTCTGAAAACCAAATATTAATGCCTAGACTTTTCTTCTGTTCTTGACAACAGCTATTTGGCAATGACATGACTGAACTTTTCATCCAATTAGAGTTCTATTTATTTATTTATTCAGATTGATGAAGATGTTGGTGAAAGAGATTTTTTGAATGTACAAAAAATACACCTCTGTAATTTTTGAGATGAGACTTCCCTCTGGAAAAGCTGTAGCACCTTTCTCAATGTCCTGACTGATGATATTATTGCTTATTCTTCCCCAGTGTGCCCCAATGGGAGACAGAAATAGTGGCCAGTGGTTTCCAGGAACATATTTGCAGTCTTTTCTAGAAATGGCTGTTAACCTTGCTATCTTCTTTTACCAAACCGTATTTTAGGCTATAAATCACCCTTAGTTAAGCAGATGTCTCACATTTGACTTCTTTTATAAGTCCTGCATGGAAAAGTTCAGTTGGAAATTGGAAAGAGATTACTCAGATATGAGAAATAGAGGAGGAACAGTCAAAGATATAGAAGGGAAATGACTTAGTGAGCAATTAGAGCAGGAGTCTGATCCATACAGCAGAACAGGGAAAGACAAACAAGTTAAATTGGAAGCCTGGGAGTCAAATGCAGAATGAAATTAGGAAATAATATAAAAGAAATAAAAGCAGCCACTGACACTTGGAGATTATTTGAAAATACAAAACTGCTTCTTGTGATGAAGAAATAAACCCAGGAAACAACAGCAGGAAAAAATGAGTAGTGATTGTTTCTATGATATGAGAAAAAGTTGAAGAAATTTAGTGAACTTTACAAGTTGAGGGACACTTCCTGAATAAGAGGATTTCCAAGAAGAAATTGAGCCTACAAATAATGAAGTGAGAATCAGAGTATTCTGATTTGGGAAACTGAGGTTTTTAAGTTACTACAATGTTTTTCAATTGATTTAGATACCTTAGAAGTAGTATACTATTACCACTGCTAGATATGCAGAACAAATCCTAATTTACCAGCCCAGCAATGAAGAAAAACTTTTTAAAAATGTCAGATTACTACTCTGAAATCAGAATGATATGATATACCGTGTCCCATGATGCACTGATTACTGTAAACTGGTGCTATCTGTGCTAATATTTTTAAACTAATATTTCCTTATATTGCTAAGCTGAGCAACTACTTTCCTTCTAGATTTGATTTTCCTTAAACTCTTGTGGTTTAGGGTTTTTTTTTTCATTTTTACTCAAGCAACAAACTCCATTTGTTTGCTGAATATTCCCCCTAACTCTGAATTTCTCTGTAGCAGAGCTATGTCTTCAGAAGGTGGAAGGAAATTCAACTCCAAATAAGAGTCAGTAAAAGTTTTTTAAAGCACTGCACATCTTCTCCAGCTTCTAATATACAGATTCTTACTGCAAAGTGCTCTAAAATCCACCTGTGTGTTCAGGTTATATTGCATATTCCAGCAGGATACAGGTTGCTTACATAAAAAAACAATTAAATAGTGTAAACCCATCGACAGCATAATATAATCATGCTTTATGATTTCCTGAAGGAAATCCTGGCTATAACCAAAGAACAGCAAGCAGCTGTAATCCCTAGCAATAGCTGCTCTGATAAGATAGAGTGATGTTCAACAGGACGTCCTCTTAAAGCAGAAGGTAAATTGACTAATGTTGAGCAAAGATTGATCTCAGTCTAACAGCAGCACACTTATGTTGAGATCTAACTAAAGGAAACAGAAGTCAGATTTCTGTAGTTACTCAAAACCCACTCTCTTTGTTTTTCTTTCCTCAACATCTTAATTTATTAGCCTCTGAAAATCAAGCAAAACTGAATTAAAACAAGGATGAGTCTCCAAAAGCCAGACTCTGGGAGGAGACTGCAGTCATCCCATCCAACTGCTCTTCCTCTACTGAGGTGTCCCGGTCCCATTCCTGTTTCCCCAATGCATCTAAGGGGACACAACCCAGAGCATGGTGACCTGGCAACCTGGAATGTCACACAGACACCACACAGCTTCAGGGAATCCAGCAGCCTGCTCCAGGGTAATTTTGTATTACTCCATCTTTTCAGCTCTAAACTATTCCATTGCTACCAATGATAGAATGATACAATGGTTTGGGTTGGAAGGAACTTTAAAAATCATGTAGTTTGAGCCACCCTGCCATGGGCAGGGACACCTCCCACTACACCAGGCTGCTCAGTGCCTCATCCAGCCTGGCCTTAAACAGCTCAAGCGATTCAGGGCAGCTTGTTCAGTGTCTCACCACCCTCATAGGAAAGAACTTCTTTCTTACATCCAGCCTAAATCTCCCCTCTTCCAATATCCATCATAGTCCTGCCAGACTGGACCCTATTAAAAAGTCCTACCCCAGCCTTTCTGTAGGCCTCCTTCAGGTATTAAGAAGCTACTATGAGGACCCCTGAGCCTTCTCTTCTCCAGGTTGAATAAGCCCAACTCTTTGATCCTGTCCTCATTAGGGAGGTGCTCCTGCCCTCTGATCATCTTAATGGCCCTCTTCTGGACCTGTTCCAACAGCTCAATTGATGTGTTTCTCCTTGACACTGATTTCCCTCTGCCTGGTGGTATCTGGTTCAGCATGTGTTTTAGTTCTAGGTGTCTTGACTGACATTCACAGGTTATGTTTAACAAACTTTCCTTTTTCATTTTCTGGTATGATTGATGCAGTGCAAGAATGTAAGAAACAGTTCACCAGTCCTAATCCCTGGTGAATGAAGCCTAGAACATCAGGTGTAACATGTGTTGGAAGATAAAGACCAGACATACAGATTTTACAGTTCATTCTGGATCATGCAATTGGGTCTTTTTATTGTTCTGCAAAACACCTCTCTTTTCTGAGAGTTTTTTGTTTCCATTTCGAATGTGTGCACTTTGCTGTTCCTGCCTCTCTCACAAAAAGGAAGTGGGTAGAAAGAGGGGGAAACACTGTAGCAACAACAATGAATCATTGTGATATTAGAAATATAAATACCATCATGGAACAGCTTTGCAGCTTAACCTATGAACACAGCTCGTTCTTTGTGATGTTGTGGTTGTATTCCCTGTGTATTTTTTATTTATTCAATTACCTCTTTTCTTTGTTTTTCTCTACTTTGGTCACGACTCACTGGGGAAATGATGAATTTCACGAGAGGAAAATGATTGAGGATAATGAGAGGCGTGAACCAAGCTAAGCAGGTCCAAGACTTTTAACAGAGGTGAAAAGATCATCAAGAACATCGTAATTAAGGAAGAGAACTATAGGAAGTCTCAGATGCCTGCAAAGGTGCTGATGCTTCTTCCCTCAGAGACTTTCTGCACTGAACTATCTACATCAGGTTATTTTGTGCTTCTGTAACAGAGGCAGAAGAAAAAAAACTGTAAGAGGAACTGTACTTCAAACACTTAGCTGAGAAAATGTCCTGTACTGCACACTGTTCACTCTAGTGAACAAAACCTGTTCTGCTGGAGTGATTGTCATCCTTAGAACTCCTGCAGCAAGACCTAAAGCACTCTGAAATCATCTCACATCACTCCCCTTATGACACTCCTACGTCACTGAACTTGTAACAGGGTTCTGTTCTGGGAAGGAATGGGCTGATGTGAGTCCTTTTCAGGAAAGAAGAAAAAGGTGCACTTCTGTGAAGATTTCCACTGTGTGAGAGGGAGACATCAATGGAAGCAGACCTGTGCCTGAAGTCACAGCAACTCAACAGAGGGAAAACTTGGACTTGGGTTGTATTTCTGATACAAAAAGAGGGTCTAACATGGTTCATCTTGCTGAGTGTCTACAGGCACACTCCACTCTGACTTCCCATCAGTGGAAGTTCAGCATCTGAGCTGTGTGGCTGTCTGGTGAGATAAACTTTCATTCACATGGGTGATCAGAAACATTTCTTTCAACATCCTGACCCTCCTGATAAGGGTGGAACCAACTAGATCTGTCCTTAAACACTCTTTTACTGCAACAATCATTTGACAAAATGATGTTTCAGCTGGTAAAGCCTCAAGTATGGTAGCATGTACCTCACTGGGTCCATGGTGGAGAGAGGCTGTAACAGTGCTCCTTTGTGCTACACACTCTCCTCATTCCAGCTCAAGCTCTGGGCCTCCAGCCTGGCCATCCTGAACACTCTGTGGAGCTGGTAAAAGCTGGAAATCTCTCCAGGGTTAATTTAGCTGAGTCATATCCACAGATACACTGATCCACAGATACTGCTTTGCTGGATGACCAGCTGCTTGGTGACCTGGGACCCTGCCTTAAGCACAATTGCTGCTGCTTCCTTCTGCACCCATAGTGTCATGCTCCAGAAGCTGAGGGAGATGTAACCTTCTGCAGAGCTTCTGGAAGGGTTAGATCCATTCCTAAAGGGCAGTATTAATGTTGAAGCTAATGAAATTGGATATTTTGCTAAAACCAGAACTAGTTACTCAAGTACAATCTACACTTTTTCACATATATTGAGATTTCCACCCCTCCCCAACTTGTTTGGTGAGTTCTTGCCACTGTTTCACCAAGGCTGAAGCATAAGAGAGAAGACTTTGAGGAGTGCACCAACCTCATGCTCAGTCTGTGCCACTATAGGGATGGATGTAAAAGATCAGTGTAAGAACTTGTGCACAATATTCCTTTGTGCCTGAGAAAAGCCTCCTAAGAACTCAGTCTTGTAACACAGGGGTAGGTCAGTGCATCACCATGTGGATGAATAGGACTTTGAGGGTAAAACCAACAAAATCATGAGGCTTTCATCAATTTGTGTTTTGGACAGCATAAGAAAAGCTGTGTTTGTTTTAGTGTAGGTGAGAAAAGGTCTGTATTAAATACAATTAAGTTCAAGTCCTAGTGAGTCCTGTAAAATTCGAGTGGAGACCTGTTACTGCCCTTCTCTCACTTCAAGAATTGCATGTTTGAGCTTCAACAGTAACAGAGTTTAAGAAAAGCTTCCATAGTGAGGAAAACTAAAAGAAAAAAGTAAAAAAATAAGCTAAAGGTACAACACTGGATATAATAAAAATTCAATTTTAATGGACAACTTCTTTATGAGTCTGTTGATACCCCTGTAACACAGACTGTGTAGCCTTTAAATAATGCAGAACTCTTTGGGAAGAAAAGGCTCTGTAATTTTCATTACTGTAAATTTTTTGTATTAGGTAATTTATGAGAGAAACCTGCCATTCTGCTCTATATAATCGAGGTTATGTTTTATTTAAAGTTCACTTGAGGTCTTTGTAAGAAATGTACACAGCCTTATTACAGTTTCTGTGCTATCATAAATTCAGTGTGTAAATATTTTATGCCTACATTCAGGTTTCCCTTTGTAACTTTCATGTAGTTTTTGGAGCCTGAAGTGCTGTACCAGTAACTTTCCATCATCCCTGGATAGATCTGGAAGTCTGTGGTACCCGTAGGGATAGAACAGCTTTAAAAACACCTTATTATTATTTTCAGCCTTTTTTTGTGACTGGAACAGTCATTTAAAGGTAGGCATAAAACACAGAAATATTTCTCTAATGAAAGCATCCCAAATGTATTCACATGTTCGTGTTTAATATTTAATTAAAGACAAATTCTAATATTTATTATTAAAAGGTAGTAATAATGGTGAGCTTTATTTCTGTGTAAAGTACTAATATATAAGCAGGACCAACTACAATTCAGTGAGAGAAGCTGGGAGTGATCCTATCCCTCAGCACAGGCCTCTGTGGCACCCCAAAGGTCACTTTTTGAACCTGTTGGGAAATACTTTTTGCTCTTGGGGACCAAGTTTTTCCTCTTTCTTTTGAGAGGAATGAAAGCCCTTCACTTTAAAAATAATAATAATAATTTAAAAAAATTCTATTTGATGTCTTGATCAAAGACAGATGCTGAAGTAGCAGTGTTTTCTCTCCTTCAAATTAAAATTAAATAACAGGGATCATAGAATGGTAGGGGGGTTGCAAGGGATTTTTGGAGATCATCCAATCCCCTGCCAAAGGAACCTCAGCTGGAGCAGGTTGGACAGGAACATATCAGGCAGGTTTTGAATATCTCCAGAGATGGAGACTCAACTACCTCTCTGGGCAACCTGTTCCAGTGCTCTGGCACCTTCAAGGTAAAGAAGTTCTCCTCATATTGAGATAGAATTTAGTGTGCTCCAGTTTGTGCCCCTTGTCCTATCTCTGGGCTCTACTGAAAAGAGCCTGCAGAGGAGAAGAGGAAAAATAAAAGGAAGGGAGTTTGACATAGATAAGGAGAGCTCATTTTTGGTAACATGAAAAAATAGTATATGTGCATGTGTGTTTGTGTGTGATTACATTTTCCTAAGAAATTTTGAGACTTATAAAGGAAGAGAGGAAGGTTGGGAGCCATTATCACCAGGAGCATCATCTGCCTCAGCCTTGCTACCTCCAAGGAACACAAAACCTCACCCAGAAAATGATGTTAGACTGATGCTTGGATACATCAAACTGAAGGATAGATCAAAGGAGCACAGCATAAAAGACAACAACAACACTGTTTTAGTTCTTCAGACACTGGAGATCAGCCCCAAAAAGCTAAGAATAAAGACAAATATTTAACAGTTCTCCAGCAGGTTTTTTCAGGATTTGCAAATGCAAAGCAAGGCCAACAAGACAACACTTCATAGAAGGCTTTCACAAAGCAAGGGGAATGCTATCTTCCAAAATCTGAAATCCCTGGAGTGATTCCTGTGGCAAATTCTTCTTTGTGCCTTTTAAAAATGCTTTTCCTTCATGCAACACCAATGTTTGATACGATGGGGATTCACAAGAATCACCCTAGAGATTTCTGAGGTTTGGGGAAATAGCTTTTCTCAGGCTTTCAGAAGCTTCCGAGCCTAGAAATCACAGAATGGTTTGGGATGGAAGGGACCTTAAAGACTGTCTAGTTCCAACCCCACTGCCACGGGCAGAGAGACCTCCCACTACACCAGGTTGCTCATCCAGCCTGGCCCTAGACACCTCCAGGGAGGTGACATCCACAGCCTCTCTGGGCAACATCTTCCAGTGTCTCACCACCCTCACAGTAGACAACTTCTTTCTTTTCTCCACCCTAAATCTCCCCTCTTCCAATTTGCATCCATTGCTCCTAGTCCTGCCATCCTGGACCCTATTAAAAAGTCCTACTCCAGCCTTTCTGTAGCCCCATTCAGGTACTGAGAAGCTACTGTGAGGGTCCCCCTTAGCCCTCTTTCTCTCTCTATATATACATATATTTACTTACATACATATATATAGAGAGAGTTTTGTGTTTGTTTTTTTTAGTGTATTCTCTCTATATATATTTTTTTTTCACCCAGCCAGCAACTGAAGCAAGTAATGGTTTTAAAGTCACATCAGTTTTCTTAACAGGCAGCGAAATAAATGACACTCCCACTCTCCAAAAGACAGTTTTAAATGAACGGGAAAAGGTTCATGATCTTTGCGGTGCTGTTTATTCTAAAAATTCTAATTTGTCTCAGGGCGGAACGATGCAGACAGAGGAACATATTTCAACAGAAAACGCAGGTCATAGCTGACAAACTCTCACAAGTGCAAAATAAGAAAAAAACAAAAACAAAAACACACATCATGTTGTTTTTTTGGGACTACAGTGTGGTTTGAATAAGTACTAACATAAAAATCCTACAAGATCAAGGTCCAGAATGAGAATATTTTGTGAAATAATAAAAGGGAACTGTGGACCAAACCAGAAGTTCTTTACTGTGAGTGAGGGTGGTGAGACACTGGAAGAGGCTGCCCGGAGAGGTTGTGGATGCTCCCTCCCTGGTGGTGTTTAAGGCCAGGCTGGATGAGGCATTGAGCAACCTGATCAAGAGGAAGGTGTCCCTGCCCATGGAAGTGGAGTTGGAACTAGATGATCTTGAAGGTCTCTTCCAACCCAAACCACTCTATGATTATTCCACTGCAGCTTCATCCAGGTTACCAGAGCTACTGGGGTGCTTGTGCTTTTAAGAAAACTTTGGCTGAACAAATGATGTCAAGTTTTTCTGGTTGCTGCTTTCCAGGATCTCTGGGAACACCTGAAAATTGGTATCACAAACAATGAATTTGACCATAACCACATCATTGTCACTTCATAGAATCACAGAATAGTTTGGGTTGAAAGGGACTTAAAAGGCAATCTTCCTCTCTGGCCTTTTAGAAAGTGAAAATTGGCTAGAATATTTTTTTGCTCAGTATATATATATTTTTTTTTTTTCTATTTTTTGAAGCAACTTTGAATGAAATTTCACTTTAAAAAAATGTTACTCTGGGTGCTTTTTTAGGCATGGTTAAAGCAAAACTAACAGAAAATAAAACCAGCCTTGCAGCCTCCAGAGCTGTTTCACTTAAAAACATGACAATTATGTTCTTCACCAGATGCATGTCTGGGCTTGCTAAAAGATGTTTCAAGCTAATCTTGATGTGTTTATGGCTTCATGATTTATCTTTTACAAAATGCACCACTTAAAATGTCCTGTAAAGCACTGAAATAACAAGCTTTAAATGCATCCAAAAGATAAATCCTGGTTGAAGGATTATATATCTTTGTGACTCTGTTCCTCGGTTCAAACCATGATATGGATACACCAAAACATTTCTTCAACAGGAGTTTGAACTAAGACCCATTCTTCCTTTTGCTGCCTGTGTAGCCATCACTGGTGGATGGAGGTGAAGTGATTAATTGCTTTAGTAATTGCTTTCTAGGCATCTATTCTTCCACATTATATTCCAGCTCCTGGGGAGAATAATTTGTTATTCTGCTTGAAATAAACTGCTTTTGAGTAAAGCCCCAGCCTGAGAAGCCTTGCTGCCCTCTCTTCCAAGTGAACACAGAAAGAAGGGAAAGTCTGCCAACTTCAAATAATGTTCAAGAACCTACAAGAATGGATTTTCTCTGTAAAATAAACCTAATCTTTATTCCCACCTAAGAGACTCTTCAAAGACAGAACAACACACTTGGCATTCCTGCCTTATTTCTAATCACTCGTGCATAACATCTCACATCCAAAGAGTTCTTATATTCTAGATAAAGAAGGTGTTGTAATAGATACATGATTCCCAGATTTAATAGAAATATCAGTGCCACGGGGAAGAAAAGTCAATTAAACGAGAAGACAGAACGTATCAATACAACTATGTGCATGTGCAAAACTTTCTCATTAAAATTACCAGCAGTAAATAAGAGAAGAAGCAAGTTAAATTTTTCATATCCACAAGAAGCTTTGACATTAGCAAATATTTGCTCTATGTTAATCTGAACACCAAGGAGACTTCTGAGTTATTAGTAGCTCCTTTCACGTTTGAAGCCCTTTTAATGCTGAAGCACTTCCATGTGAGTTGTCCTTGCCATCTCCTCCTTGTCCTTCCAAGCTACATCCTTCCATTTCAGCAGGATGAAAGTCAGGGAGTTAATGAGATTTGATCTGAAAATATGTTAAATGCTTGAGCATAGCTGCTCATTACTTTTATTTCCAGCAGGCAGGAAAATCCAATTGACCAAGCAGTAATTACACAGTAGTTTTAGCCAGATTTCTGTACCCTTTGTACATGACGTCCCATCAGACAAATTCACTGGGCAATCAGATTTTGGCCTTGATAGAAACCATATTAGACATAAGTCTGTTAATCTAAATGGAATTATATTGGCTTTGCAGCACGAGGAATGAGGTAAAATTTGATCCACAGCACTGGGGCTCATTTGGAGCTACCTAATTATAATAAAAATATCTAAGTAGAGAGAAGCATAAATGCTAAAAATAGAATGTTTGGTTGTTTTTTTTTTCCAGCATTTTATCTTGGCTAGAAGTTGGGGAGGTTGCCTGCTGCTACTGATGTGAAATTGCTGGAAAATGCTCCTTGAATCTTCAGGAAATGAAGTTTCACCATTAATTTTTGCAATGCAGAAACAAACTATGCAAAGTGAGAGCAGAGACTGAGAACTCAGCTTTGGGCTGACACATACCAAGGTCCTCTCAGGAGTAAATAAAAAAACAGAATTAAAAAAAAGAAGAACTTCAGCAACCAAACTGAGTAGCTGATGAAGATTCCAAGAAGGATCTAAAGCCAGAAAATAATGTGTAAGTGCAGGTCCTGAAAAAGAAACAACTGCTGATATAAAGAGAAAAGGACAAAGGCAGAAAGGACTTCAGCTCCCCAGATAATGGATATTTTTAGGGAGCAGAAGGAGACATGATTCTCCAAAGGAGAAGCCACAGTGAGGAAAGAAGTCTGAATTAAAAGATGAAGGATACTGGAAAGAAGGTTCACCTTAGCAAACTGACATTTCAGCTCAGAATGAGTATTTATTCTGCTCTTCAGAGAAAGTCGTGGTTAACTCTGAATAACTGCACAGTTTATGTGGGATATGCCTCACAACGTGGTGCTGAGAAGTAAAATACAAGTCAGAGCTCCCTGGGGTTGGAGCTTACATTGACAGAGTGTCTATCTCATGGGATCAGTATCAGTCCAGGAAACTGATACGTGAAACTGAAAAAATCAAGTCTTCCTTTAGAAGACTAAAAAGGTTTTAAAATCAACCCCAAGAAGCTAAAGCATAATGCCCAGGAAGTTGGATGCAAGTTGACGAGTTCAGTGCAGAGCCATGAAGATGATGAAGAGATTGGAGCATCTCCCTGATGAGGAAAGGCTGAGGGAGCTGGGTCTCTTTAGCTCAGAGAAGAGGAGACTGAGGGGTCACCTCATTCATTTTTATAAGTATGGAAAGGGTGAGTGTCAGGAGGATGGAGCCAGGCTCTTCTCAGTGACCTCCAATGATAGGACAAGTACAAGCTGGAACACAGGAGGTTCCACAGAAATAGGAGAAAAACTTTTTCAGGGTGAGGGTGCGAGAAGAGTGTTCCAGGCTGCCCAGAGAGGGTGTGGGGTCTCCTTCTCTGGAGACATTCAAACCCTCTGTGGACATCTTCCTGTGTGACCAGATCTGGGTGTTCCTGCTCTGACAAGGGGATGGGACTAGATGATTTCTTGAGGTATCCAATCCCTGACATTCTGTGATTCCGTGAATTTGAAAAGCAGGTCACATAATGAGGGACTGCAAAAGCTGGTAATTTTTCTTGGTAAAAGAAGAGAAAAAGAAAGAAAACAGCATGTAAACCCTCGCATGAGCAATCTCAAAATAAATACAGCTGGTAATTGACTTGCTGAAGTACAAAATCCTGTGCAGTGAATAGCACCTTGCAGTTGGATGTGCATCAAAGAACTATTGGCAGAAGACAACGGGGTATATTGATTGTCAAGTGAATCTTTAAATATTTACTAGGAACCAAAGCAAAAAAAAAGGGTATATCAGCACCTAAAGTGTGCTCATGAAAAATTTAGGTGACAAAACCTACGAACTGCAGAAAACTCCAGGTATTGAAAAGTTTGTGGGTGATCACGTTGCCTCCCCTGACACTAAAGCCTGGCATGGGATTCCTCTCCATGCTGGGAGGAGGGAAGCTGGCACTGGGAGGCCTGGTATCCCAGCCCAGCTGCTCTCCAGCACTCCCTGTCCCAACACAGATGCTCAGAAGCTCAGAGGCAAAGCCATGAGTGATGTGATAGCACAGCTGTGGCATCTTCTTCCTCTGCCTGCACTTAGTCCCAGAGCATACCCAGATGGACAGCCCCTGCTCCAAAGGATTTATGGAGTCCCTGCTGCAGACAATGCCATACATTCCTCCTGTGCATTGCCAGCACCTGCACCTCAGAAAACAGCTGCTATAAACACATCACAAACATCTAAATGAACAGCTTCTAGCATTTCATAGAGATCAAACATGATGCATTTACTGACACGGTAAAAAAACAACACTGGGATGAGGGATGATGCCTCCTCTCTGGAGGTGTTTTAAGGCCAGGCTGGACAAGGCATTGAGCAACCTAATCTAGTGGGAGGTGTCCCTGCAGAGGGGTTGGAACTACATCTTTAAGGTCCCTTCCAATCCAGACTATTCTATGATTCTATGACAGGATGAGAATGAGGGATGGGGTAAAAGGGGGACACTGTAGAGCTGGGGCATCAATCCTCCTGCCCTATGGGTTGACAAGGCAACCTGATCTAGTGCAGGATGTCCCTGCTCACTCCAGGGGTGCTGGACTAAATGGCCCTTGAAGGTCTCTTCCCATAGAACCCTATGATTCTATGAGGGAGGCTGGACTGCCTGGCATTATGTACATGATTAAATTTTGGATACCCTCTCAAAACAAGCTTTAATGTCAGAACCAATCTGCTCTTGAATTATTGAGGGATATTAGCAAACCAGGATTACTCCACTGCATGTTAATTTACATCTGAGTACAAGATCCTACAGCTAAAAATACATGGTTTGAACTGCAAATCACCGTAGTGTCTTCATACATTATTAAGGCACAAACTTTCCTTCAGTGCAGAGTAATCACAACTACATGTATTCCAGGGTTTTTTTTCTCAACTCAATTACAAAAATACATGGTGCTGTTGAGATGACCTCCTATGTCTGTTGCCACAGACAAACCCTTGGAGCTTGTGAGGAAGAGGATGTGCAGTTCCTGCACTCTCTTATCTTCCCACAGAACACTCAATTTCTCTTGAAGTCTTTGCTATTTTTACCTTGGAACAAGTGAGTCTGAGATCTCTGATGATTCAGGCAAAGGCACCATTTGCTTTGCAGCCCATTCAGCAAGAGGAGCAATAACTGCTCCTCTCAGGGACTTTGCCCACTACGGGTTTATTGAGAGCATTGATGCCTATGGTGTTAGCTCTAAGTACATGACAAAATACAAATCAAAAAAACCCCAAATTGCTACCTTTTATACAACGTCAGAAGAGCAAATTATAAAAATCTGAGATCATCCTTTTAGGGAGACTGTGTATTTATACTTCTTATACTGCTTCACTTGTTCTGCTTAGTAAATTCTGAGTCTTTACTATGGCATGGACGATTAGAATCCTCCAATTAACTCTATTTTAAGTAGGCTGAAGTGACCGTTTATAAGCTCAGTGGTTTAAGACAATAATTGAACACAGTCACAACTTAAAGATGAGAGCAGGTACAGGGAAATGACAGATTTATTCCAGTGCTGTACAAGCAGCACATGTTAAAGCAGCCTGCTCAAATCATCCACAATGCAATGATATTGACTGACAGAGTGTGGATTCCTTTAAAATTAAACATCCTTCAGTGCTTTGGTTTGCAAGATGATACTACATCATTGAAAAACTTTCTAATTCCCTATTTTACAGAAGCTTTTGTTGCAGCAGTACTCCCTTTGGAGAGAGGCAGAGCATCGCAGCACTGCCTGTGCCAATCCCCCGAGGGCTGGATCCAGGCACACAAAATATTTTGCAGGCAGAACTAATTTAAAAACTTCAAATATGAGTTGGCTGCTTTGAGTAGGAAGGTATCTGTGAGCATTTCAGATTTTCTACCCACCGCTCTGCCTAAAGAAAATCTAGGTTCCCAATACTGCTTCCATAAGCTTCTCCTTCACAGGAGAATACACCTACTGTGTATTTTCCAAGAGCCTCTAAAACACGTTTTACACAACAAACAGAAGTTTACTTTTAGTTTGAAAATCTATTCTATACTTTTGTATACCATGTTCATTACAGATCTACTTTTCTAATTTGTATTTGGACATGAAAACATCCATAGCTGTAAGAGCAGAAATAATGAACTCCTTCCTACTAGGATAAATACAATATGATGCACAACAAATGAGAAAATGAAGGCATTGATAAGGGTCAGACTTGAGGACTTTGGAGCTTCAATGCCCAGTTTTGAGCTCCATGACTATTCTGAGTTCCAACATACTGGCTTCAGCAGCTCATCTGGGAGAATCTCACTGTGCCAAGGCTTGCTGAGTGCTCTTGCAGTTTTGCTGTTTGAGGAAATGCAAGTTGTGCCATCTGATGGGTTAAAAGCTACAGAGCCATGGTTTCACCTAGCTGGCAGGTAGTGGCCTATGCTGGGGAAGCAGGAAAGAAAGAGGATGAAGAAGGAGCCTGGTGTGAAAACAAATATCCTGACATGGACAAAGATAGAATCATAGAAAGGTTTGGGCTGGAAGGGACCTTAAAGATCATCCAGTTCCAACCTTCCTGCCACAGGCAGGGACACCTCCCACTACGCCAGGCTGCTCAATGCCTCATCCAGCCTGGCCTTGACACAGACTTGAGATGCTGGCTCTACATCAGCACTAGCATCTTTTACTCAAGGGGGACCTCATAGTAGCTTCTCAATACCTGAAGAGGCCCTACAGAAAAGCTGAGGGTAGGACTTTTTAAAAGGGTCCAGGGTGGCAGGACTAGGAGTAATGGATGCGAATTGGAAGAGGGGAGATTTAGGCTGGAGGCAAGAAAGAAGTTCTCTACTGTGAGGATGGTGAGATGCCAGAAGAGGATGCCCAGAAAGGCTGTGGATGCCCCCTCTCTGGAGGTGTTTAAGGCCAGTCTGGATGAGGCATTGAGCAACCTGATCTAGTGGGAGATATCCCTGACCATGGGAGGGGGGTTGCAACTAGATGATCTTTTAGGTTCCTTCCATCCCAAAGCATTCTATGATTCCAAATCTTTTACGCTTTTGGGTGATGGCAAATTAGAGTGCAGGACTTCAGGGCAAGTGGATCCCACCTGCCAAGTTCTGCCTGAGTGCTGCTGCAGTGAGGTCAGCTGTGCCAGCAGGAATACAGAAGTTGTCAGCTAAGCTGCCAAAAACTGCAGCTTTCCCAACTCCCACTGAAACTTGTTAAGCATTTATCTCAGTGGCAATGGCAAGAGAAGCAGCTTTTGCCCACTTAACCCCATTGCTGTCTTTCTTATCGGGCCAGTGCAATTGGCTGTGGCTGCATATTGAGCCAGAGGAGAGGTTAAAAACAACACTTTTGTCAATTTAACATTTTTGCCAGTTGCAAAGCCCCACAAGAAGCAGGCAGATGGGTGAGAGGAGGTGGTGCTGGGCATTGGATGTGGAAGGGATTCAAGGCTGAGGGGCTAGGCACTGCCTCTGAAGAAAGATGCTCAACATGGGGGATGTGGTGTTTCCACCAGACCATCTTCTAGGGTGCAAGTGATTCATCAAGCTCTTTTAGTTTTGGATACACTGTTCTCTCATTACTGGAAACTGTTGTTTTCTGAAGGTATGTTTCATTTGGTTCCTGCTCACCAGGGGAGGCACAGAGAGATGAGTTTTTCCAATGCTGCCACCAGTGCTGGCAGAGCTTCTCTCTAGAGGACCAGAGAGAGAACACCAGGGGCCTTTTCAAAAGGGTGTTGCTATGGGCAACTGTATGTAGGCAAATGTAGGCAGAGAGGAAGAGAAAGCCATGGGGATGAAGTAAAAACACCAGCCCAGCAGCAGCAACTCAAGCAGCCTGCCAGCAAATGCATAAAAAACATTGCAAATACATCAATGAGCTAAAAGTTATCACCCCTGGTAGAGGATATGTGTTTTCATCCTTTCTAAAATGAGGATGCAGGGGTGTCTGGTCCCCTAAGGACAGTGAGCAGGTGGAGAGACAAAAAAACAGCTTCCATTGCACCTTCCATTGCTATCTTCTCTCCCCTCGTGAAGGTAACTAGCTGACACCTACAGAAGAATAGTTGTCCACTGCAGGCTATTTACTACCTTACTCTCATCTAGCTTTTGGGCACAAATTTATTCAATGTTTTTCTTCATTTATTTTGGAACCATCAGGGAAATTCATGTTTAGTTTCTCTAAAGGCATTGCAAAGTGTGCTCTTGTACACACCAGTTTAATGAGAGAAGTTCTGCTGTCCAGGAAAGAGCAGGTATCCTTCTGTGCAACCCTCCAAGGGAGAAAAGCATTTTTTTCTTTCCTCTAGCACAGAAAGAAGCAGAAACAGCTGTTTTACACCCGAGTTTAAAAGCTGACTTTCACCTCCAGTTGCTTTTCAATTGCATTGAGGAGTCCAAGATGGACAACATGTCACCATGCCTCATCTTTGGTAACCTTCCCATGACAGCAAACTAGAAAGCTCTGTGAGACTAAAACATCAGGGACACCAATGCTGTTGATGGAAATTCATGACAGAACTACTTCTCCTCTGCTGGCCTTGGTCCCACCCTTGGACTCCTCTGCACCGGGGTCAGGAGTGCAGAACCTCTCTTCTCATTGCAAAGGCCACCCAGACAACAATTGATTTTTTTTTCCTAATATTCCATTCTGTGGCTGTTGCCTCTCTTTCCATTTGCAAGACGAAGCACTGCCTTGCTTGCCTGTTTCTCTTTTCCTTAGCACTTCACTGATGGAGGACCAGCCAGCACAGGGGGCTGAACTAGGTCATTGCACAGCAAGGCTCCTTTGGGACACTCTTGGGCAGATGAGACTCCATCCACCTATGTTTTACATGAAGTCAGTTCCAGCAAACTATTATTTTTTCCAAATATACCAAATTACTCATTTTCTAACACAAACGAGAGTGAAGTCTCCTGGGATCCCATTCAGCCAAACGTTACTCATGCACAGCTTTGAGTCTCACGCAATATGACATTTGTTCCTAAGGCAAGAAATCAATGCAAAGATATTCAAGAACTTAATTCTAAAATTTGCAAGCAGCTTTTAATTTTTTTTTAATAATTTGTTTTAGTATTCTGTTTCCCTGGGGACAGAAGCAAGCTCCGTGAAGAGCTCATAGTGAAATAGTCGTTGTCAGTTTATATTTCATTGCCATTTTTTTTCAATGAAGGATGATTTTATCAATACCCAACTTTAATAAATTGAAAAAAATAATATCAGGAAGTGTCACACCTCCAGGTATCCAATTATCTTCCAACATCATTAAACAGGAGCACTAGGCACCTCATGGAAAAACCTGAGGCATCTTCTAATTAGGTGTGATTCCACCTGAAGAAAACTTCCAGCTTTCTTGCCCTTTTTTTTTTTTTCCTCTTCGCACATTTGATAAAGGCACAGTCTGCTAGAAACAAACAATTTCACCTTAATATTTCTAGCTTCTCTTCCCTGCTATTTATTGTGCATGTAAACCAAGTGGAAAATTTGCAAGAGAGAATTGTAGTTTTGTACTGGAAATACAGAATGGGATAGGATTTCACCTTACAGCAGATAGAAGGCCCCACTTGGAGTATTGTGTCCAGTTCTGGAGCCCTCAACACAAGAAGGACATTGAGCTGGTGGAATGGGTCCAGAGGAGGGCCATGAAGATGATCAGAGAGGTAGAGTACCTCCCTTAGGAGGACAGGCTGAAGGAGTTGGGGTTGTTCATCCTGGAGAAAAGAAGGCTCAGGAGGGACCTCACAGTAGTTTATCAATAGCTGAAGGGGGCCTACAGAAAGGCTGGAGTAGGACTTTTTAATAGGGTCCAGGATGGCAGGACTAGGAGCAATGGATGCAAATTGGAAGATGGGAGATTCAAGCTGGATATAAGAAAGAAAATCTTTCTGGTGAGGATGGTGAGACACTGGAAGAGGTTGCCCAGACAGGCTGTAGATGTCCCCTCCCTGGAGTTGTTTAAAGCCAGGTTGGATGAAGCATTGAGCAATCCGGTGTTGTGGGAGGTGTCCCTGCACATGGCAGGGGGATTGGAACTACATGTTTTTTAAGGTCCGTTCCAACCCAAACCACTTTATGTGCAGGACATGAGCATCCACAGATGGAAACCCTGCTTTCCAGCACACTGGACAAGAAGGAATTGTTAATTGTTAATTAAGAAGTAATTGCTAACATTTCCCACTGTGGAACAAGTGAACAACTCCTAATACAAGCTGTGTCTGAACAATTTAAAGCACCAAAGTGGAAGAAGCTGCTGTATTTGCTCTGCATGGAAAGTTAAACCTACCTCCAGGGGCAGTGGAACCTTTTGAGTCCTATTCCCACTCCCTGAAACTTCTTTCTGATCAAGTTTTTTCATAGAATCAAAGAATGGTTTGGGTTGGAAGGGACCTTAAAGATCATCTAGTTCCAACCTCCTGCCTTCCAGGATGAATTCCGCAGGATGACAATGAGCAATACGGAACTGCTATGAAAAGATGCTTCCTTTTAGCTCAAAAGAGAGAAATTAGAGCCATGCAATAAAATGTGCACAGATGGTGTGGGGCTTATGCCTTGAAAAAAGAGAAGTGGTGACAGGAAACGGGAACTACAACTCTTTTAAGAAGGGAAAACAGATGCTGATGGCACACGCAGATAAAAGTGAGTGTGCAACTTTTGCAGTGAGACTAAATCTCGAACACAAAGTTTGAGTTTCTCAATAAAAGGTGAATGACTATAATATTGTCACTGCATTCAAAACCTTATACCTTTGCTTAGTGTATCCTATGGTGGAAAATTACTGTCTTGAAGCATTGACAAATGAAATTGCATGGATATATATGAATAAAAAGCTGGTGATTGTTTAGCACACTTTCAGGTACAATGGATGAGTCAGGTGATTTTCTTTCACAGATGTTGATATCTGATGTTCGGTGCTTTTTTTTCTTTTAATGGTTTAAGGCAATCCTGATAAAATCACAACTGGCTCTCCCAGAGAGAAATTTTGTCTCTACAATTCAAAGTAAAGCCAATTGAAAAGTCAAGTATTTATTTTTCCTCTTCAGTGTTAATGACACGGTCTTCAAGCCAGGGCTACTAGTGAAAAAGTGAGAAAAACAATAATAAAGCACTTCTGTAATTGCCATCTGAGGCCCTTCTGAGGGGTTTTTCAAGTATTTGCAGTCTGCTTTAATATCTGGGTGGATTCTTAGGCAGCAATATACAATGCCATAATATTTTGGCTGCAAACACCACAGGAAAAAAAATTATTTAAAAATATTTCCATTAAATAATCACCATGCCTGCCACAATAATTTGTTCAGCAGCATATGGAATAGTAATTAAAGGCTAGAAGAAGATATTAAATCAGCTTTCTATGATTTAGATAGACCCTGGAGACAAATACTTTCCATGGAGCATCTTCGGTGTATTTTGATTACATTCCATCCCATAAGTGCTTAAACTGAATCTCGCTGCACTGTATTAGATAATTAAGCATTTTTGGCTAATTTGGCAGGTGTTTAAGCTGAGGCCCAGGAGAGGCAAAGCCCATCTATCAGCAGTGGCAAAAGCTCAAGTAGATACTTCAAGTTTTTAACTCCCATTTCTTGAAACAATAGGCAGCAGTCATTCCCTGACTATGCAGCTGTCCCTTGAGTATAAAACGAGTGCTGCTCACAACAACACATTAAAGTACTAAATGCAAGAAAAAAACCCCAACTTTGTGATTTGTATCATCTGAGGGATTAACCATATTGACATGAGGAACCTCATGATAGAGCAAAGCAAGCTTCCCATGGGATTTATCCCTGCCTACAGCAGGGGGGTTGGAACTAGATGATCTTTAAGGTCCCTTCCAACCCAAACTATTCTATGATTCTATGACAATGTTATACAATGCATTCAAAGTGCAACAGCCTCACAGCATTCTGGTTTATCCACTGTGATACTCCTGCACTTCCATCCTCCTGGAGAGAGCAGCACATTAATCCTGCAGCACAGTTAATCACTGAACAGGCTGCCCAGAGAGGTTGTGGAAGCCTCCTCAATCCCTGGAGGTGTTTAAGGCCAGGCTGGATGAGGCACTGAGCAACCTGGTGTAGTGGAAGGTGTCCCTGCCCATGGCAGGGGGGTTGGAACTAGATGATACTTAGGGGCTATGATTTCCCCACATTATCCAGCTTTGGAGACCAGTTTTCAATGTCTGTTTTGACTCTTATGTGCTGTTTCCCAATCACCTAATCACACCCATGGTTTTAAAAGAGATCCAGACACTGATGTTCAAACATTCTGATGCTGCACAGCATGAGGCAATAGAGAATCACAGAGTTGGAAGGGCCATCTAGTCATAGGCCATCTAGTCCAACTCCCTACAGTGAATAGGGACATCCTTCACTAGATCAGGTCACTCAGAGCCTCAGCAAGGCTGTCAACAAGGATGGAGCCTCCACCACTTCTCTGGGCCACCTGTCAGTAAGCTTCACATGGGAGCCCTGTCACTGTAAATGCAGGTTTTAAATGGCATTAAATGAAGGCCAGAGCATGTCTTTAAAATTGCATTTGTTTCATCACTCTTGTTTGGTTTCCTGAGGAATTTCCCACATGGCATTATGGTCTCTGAAGACAGCCAGATAACTAGTCTTCAGGAAGAAAAGGACTGCTGCTGATTGACCATAAGGCATATTGGTCACAGAAAGTTTCCTTCAGCCTGTGTCAGTCAGAGAGCAGTTTAGATCCCAAAACGTAACTATTTTCACAGCTTATTGTAAAAAAAAAAGAGTTTAAAATTGTTTCTATTCATGTTTATTCCCATCAGCCACGCAGGGATATTTTACACTAGCAAAAGAGTTTGGTCTAGTGCTGTGTTACCTCCTTTCTTATGCCTTTGTAACTCTATCACAAATAACCAGTTTGCACTGGGGAAACACGAGGATGAGTCACTCATCAAGGCAGTAAACTGAGAGACACATAAATGTGCTGTAAACAACAGATGTAAAACTTTGCACCAATGATTCAGTACCCAGCAAACATCATAAAGTGTTTAAGGCCAGGCTGGAGAAGGCACTGAGCAACCTGGTGTTGTGGGAGGTGTCCCTGTCCATGGCAGGGGGGTTGGAACTAGATGATCTTTAAGGTCCCTTCCAACCCAAACAATTCCATGATTGTATGATCTCTTAGGGATGACAAAAACTGGGGAGGGGAAATCCACCAAAACCCCCAAGCTATTTTAAAAGTTTACTTGTGTAATAAACCACATAGTATTTCAGCTACATTTCTGTTATGCTTCATATAAAAAAGCAGAATGGAGTTAATATACTGAAATATTAATATTCTGGAATAAGTTGGGCATAGCTTTTCCATAAAATAAAGTTACAGGGTACTGCAGAATATATAAGTTCCTGATTAAATCAGGACTTCTACTGAAGTTATTAAATTGGCCAAAATTCATTGTGTACTAAGAACTGCATAACTTCTAATAAAATACTTCTTAAAAACTCAGATGTAAAAACCTTTCACTGTGCAAGAACCACATCTTACCAGAAGAGATGTTTCATAGCTCCCTTTTCTACTTGTGACTGAGCACAGCAATACCACAGAGTGTCAGGTATTGGAAAGGACCTCAAGAGATCATCTAGTCCCATCTCCCTGCCAGAGCAGGAACACCCAGATCTGGTCACACAGGAAGGCATCCAGGTGGGGTTTGAATGTCTCCAGAGAAGGAGACCCCACACCCGCTCTGGGCAGCCTGGGACACTCTTTTCTCACCCTCAACCTATTTCTGTGGAACCTCCTGTGTTCCAGCTTGCACCCATTGCCCTGAGTCCTATCATTGGAGGTCACTGAGAAGAGCCTGGCTCTATTCTGACACTCTCCCTTTACATATTTATAAACATCAGTGAGGTCACCCCTCAGTCTCCTCCAAGTTCAAGAGACCCAGCTCCCTCAGCCTTTCCTCAGAAGGGCTCCAAGCCCTTCATCATCTCTGTGGCTCTGCTCTGTACCCTCTCCAGCAGTTCCCTGTCCTTCTCCAACTGAGAGCTCCAGAACTTGACATAATATTCCAGCTGTGGTCTCACCAGGGCAGAGCAGAGGGGGAGGAGAACCTCTCTCCACCTACTGACCATGGCCCTTCTAATACACCCAAGGATGCCACTGGCTCCTTCTCAGGCACAAGGACACGTTGCTGGCTCATGGTCACCTTGCTGTGCACCACGACCCTCGGGTTCCTTTCCCCTACACTGTCTCTAACATCTCAGTCCCCAACTTGCACTGATACACGGGGCTGTTCTTGCACAGATGAAAGACTCTCAGTATTTGCAGTCTTAACCCAACCCCATGCCCAGCTTGGCACAACTGCAAACTTTGCAGGAAATAAATGGGAAAGATTTGCAGGGCTTTTAATTGTCTTGAACACAATGCAACAAATGAAAGCAGCTAGAACACTTAACAGCAATGCATCATCTAGATCCATGCTGATTTAAAACCACAATCTGATGGCTAATGGTTAATAAAATTTCCTATTTCCTTCCCTGATATGCATCTTAAACTTTTTCTTTCTCAATTTCAGTCCATCCCTATTAATCGTATTCTTCATGCTAAGTAAATCCACTCCTCCCATATGTTTAGATTTTCAAATATTTGTAGATGACAATGAGTTTATCTTGTACTATCAAATATCTGCAGGCTGCTACTTAACTGCCTCTTAACTTGCAGTTCATATTTACCTTGTTTATGCTCTCCCATCCACCTTCACCTTGACCTCCTGGATATTGGTGTGTCTCTCCCCTTAACTCCCTTTATTTTGTAAAAATTTTGCTCAAAATAGAAAAAAAAAATAGACTAATCAAAATGGTCCAAGAAGCCTTAGCCAGTTTTTAGTCAGATGAGGTTGTGGGTGCATCCAAAAAGCACACTTGGGTACCAAAAGCCTCCTCTACTTTGGTCAGGCAGGAGGGGGGACTGGCACAAGTGAAAAGATCCCCAGCTCCTCCACCTGGCTGTGGCAGATGACCAATCTGCTCCTCTCCAAACCCTGTGCAATACACTGATACCCAAATGAGTTTTCAGAAGTTTTGGGCTACCAAACTAGCCAGATGTTTTTTTGCACTGAGTATTCTGTTTCAGTGGTATTAAGGGGAGGTAACTGTTGAATATTTTGGCTCTGTCATAATTTGTAATTGAAGGATTATTTTGCTAATAAACTCAGATTTATTCAGCTGCATGTCAGTACACAAAATATGAGCTAAACCCAGCCCTTTTCATTTCAATGATATTATTGCATGGAACAAACTCAATTTGCTTTCCTTCTCCTACTGACATTGAGAGGGAATGACTGTATAGAGCAGCACGCAAGACCTCTGTGGTGTGTAGCCAACTGACATTATATAGCAGCAAAGACAGTAATTTCTGAGCTGGGATCAAACTGACATTATATAGCAGCAAAACCAGCAATTTTTGAGCTGGAACCATACAGCAGGCTCTAGTTTTCATGCAATGAAGTTAACAACTTCCTAGAGGAATAACACCAAATACATATGCAGTTATCAATGAGGGCATAATCTAGCAAACTTTATATCATAGATTCATAGAATGGTTTGGGTAGGAAGGGACCTTAAAGATCATCTAATTTCAACCCCTCTGCCATGGGCAGGGACACCTCCCACTAGAACAGGTTGCTCAATGCCCCTCAATATCTCTGGGCAATCTGTTTCAGCATCTCACCACCTTCACAGGAAAGAACTTCTTTCTTCTATCCAGCCTAAATCTCCCCTCTTCCAATCTGCACCCATTACTCTTAGTCCCTGACTTTATATTAAATCCTCCTTGACTTTATATTAATGAGAACTGTGAGAAAATGGAAACTCAGATCACAGCATAGTCCACTTCAGCTTTAACTGCCCAGACCATCTGTAACAGATTGGCAGCAACATTGTCCTAATCTGAAAGTTAATTTCAGGGCCTAGGCTCTTGCAGTGAGATAAACAAGTCTATACAGTCTGAAAGGAGAAATTTATTCTAGTTTTCTGCCTTTGCAAGTTGATACTTTGCAATATCATGAAGATTTCTGAATTCACACCTTTCAAGTCATACTTTTCACCACACCTGGCAAGCACAGCTTGTTGATTTTTTCCTAGTCCAAAGCACAGATCCAATCTTAGGACATTCCAGGATTACATACAAATAACACAACTGGACATATCATTGTGAAAACGTGACATCATCCATTCTTTAAAATCAATTTTTGCTTCAGATCACACATTTATTTTTAAGAACAAAGCACCACTTCTCAAGGAACAATTCCAAAAGTACAGATTTTAGAATGAAGGAAAAAAACACTTGTGCAAGTGATACCTATAATTTCCCTTTTCCTTTCCTCCTTTTCTACATTCTAGGAGTAATGGATGCAAATTGGAAGAGGATGGATTTAGGCTGGATGGAAGAAAGAATTTCTTTCCTGTGAGGGTGGTGAGACACTGGAAGAAGTTGCCCAGAGGGGTTGTGGATGTCCCCTCCGTGGAAGTGTTTAAGGCCAGGCTGGATGAGGCATTTAGCAACCTGGTGTCATGGGAGGTGTCCTTGCCCATGGCAGGGGGTTGGAACTAGATGATTTTTAAGGTCCCTTCCAATCCAAACTATTCTATGATTGTACAATAAAAAGTGTTGCTGAGTTTCCAAACTCAGGATGTTCTGGACTTAGATTACTATCAGGCTTTAACCTGTGGCTCAAAGCACATTCAGTTCCCAGAGAAAATCAGTGGTACTGCCTCTTATCAGTGAGGAGCTAAAATCATCAGTAACAGCTATTTTCATGGCCCAATGTGCAAAGTGTGAACATTAGCATTGCAAAATGTGCAATCACTATTTTTTATTCCTAATGGCAGAGCTATTACTTTCCCTGCTCCTTGCCTCCCTAAGTGAGGAGAGAAGTCTTAGCATGATTTGCACTTCAGGATGGAAACCAGAAGAACCTGAGAGCTGCAATCTCGTCTCCACAAACTCACATTACCATGGGTACAGGACTGCATTAGCAGTGGTATTTTCCTAGCAACTAACAAACACTATAAGGACAGCAGGCTTTCCTGTCTATGCCTGTGATTCTATTCTTTCTAGTTAGTAATATACATTGGTTCTAAATGATGGTTCTCTATTTTTAAATTTATAGACACCTGAGTGAATCAAAGAATGGTTTCCATTCTTTGCATTTCGAGGCTGATTTATTTTTCCTGGATTTTTCTCAGCTGAAAACTCAGCTAATTTAGGAGCCCCACGGGCTGGAAGAGTGAAAATCTTTGCTGCAGAATATTTCTCAGCTGTCTCAAAGGCTGCTGTCTCCACTACCTCTTCTCTTAGGCTGCAGAGGAACATCTATCAGGTCCCTGATTTTCATTAAATGTGAGCATGAGCAATGTGAGAGTCAAGAGAATGCACTGTATTTTATGAGAGGAAGCAAAACTGTTTCACTTTCACCCAGCAAGCTTTTCCATAGTCTCACAGCAATGAGGAAAAAAGGCATTTTTCAGCAGAAAAGAAATGGTGGAGATAAAAATTATATCAGACCACTGTGAATGAAAGACGAAAGTAAAGATTTGTATTATTCAATATTTCAGTTGTCTTACTGATTTTTATTTTCCACTCAGAAGTTGCTTAAATTTTAATCCAAGTGTGTGTGAACATTTACAGTCTGTATCTTTCCAGATAAGTCCTTTACATTCTAGTTCATCTAGAGATTATTTACAAAGCAAAAATGTTTTTAGGCAAAGATTTTACTTTGTAAAGATCTAGGACTACCTGATTTTGCTGTGGGAAGCCCTCTGTGCCTCTTCTTGAACCTTTGTATGGACACACAAAACATCTTAATGCAAAAACATGCTCATCATGCCTAGCAAGGAATTAACTGCAGAGGAATTACACCCACAGACATGTTGTGTAGCTTAAAGCTTTCACAAATCTAAAGAAAAGCCTGACATAAGAAGGTCCAGTAGTGATAGCAACTGAAAAAATAAACATATATATATATATATATAGTGTTAGTTGGGCTCTGCAATAAAATGGAGCTTATGTGCCCACCTGCCCATCTCTCGCTACCTGTCAGTCATATTCTGCTTGAGTAATTTCTGGAACTGTTTGTCAGTCTCTGTCAAATTTGAAACAGGCCAGAAGCCTCTGAGATAATTATGATCCTACAGATTTTCTGACAATAAGATTTTGGGTAGCTGACAGAGATGGTAATTCATGTTATTCTAAACCAAGAGCAGTATGAAAAATCTTCTAGATTTTGTTTGACAGAGATCAGGTAGTCCAGAGAAGCTGTGGATGCTCCCTCCCTGAAAGCGTTTAAGGCCAGGGTGGAGGAGGTATTGAGCAACCTGGTCTATTGAGAGGTGTCCCTGACTATGGAAGGGGGTTGGAACTACATGATCTTTAAGGTCCCTTCCAACCCAAATCATTCTATGACTCTATTTACTGGCATATACACACTGCCTACCATCTAGTAATGTAGCTCTTGATAAGACATAGCATTAAGTAGTTTCTCATAAAATCAAGGGGACCAAAAGATACCTGATAGTTACTGTACCATGGGTTGACTGAGGGAATGAAAGGAACAAAGTCAAGGAAACTGAGTTAAAGTTAAAAAAAACAAACAACAAAACATATAAGTAAAATGTCAAATATAATTGATATAGCCTTCATTAGAAGGCAATACATCCTCACAAACATCTAGGCCAGTTGGGGTGTTACACTCTCACAGTTCAGCTGAAACTTGTTATAACCTCTGCTTTGTTACCTGAGATTACTACTAGATGTTTGAGTCCACCAGGTACAGCTAGAATAATTTCCAAGTCAACCCATGAACTCTTTTCCTCTACTTGGACTTCACAGTCATCTCTGGTCTCCTCTACAACTTTGATCAGATACACAAATTTTGATCATAGAATGGTTAGAGTTGGAAGGGACCTTAAAAATCATCTAGTTCCAATCCCCCTGCCATGGGCAGGAATATCTCCTGGCCTGGACTTGAACACCTCCAGGGATGGGGCATCCACAAATTCTCTGGGCAACCTGGTACAGTGTCTCACCACTCTCATAGTATTTTTTCCTAGTATCTAACCTAAATTTCCATTCCTTCAGTTTAAAATCATTACTTCTCATCACTACAGTCCCTCAGTAAGCTTCCCTTCCCATCTCTCCTACAGGCCTCCTTGGAGTACTGGAAGGCTTCTATAAGGTCTTCATGGAACCTTATGGTCAGAGTAATGAACAGTCTGCTAAATCATTTGTGGTTTCTACTGGTGTGAAATGATAAAAATACTCAACTGAACACTGATAAATTTTGAGAAAAACTTTGAGGATCTGTTTCACTTCTGCTTATTATTTCACTTGCTGGTGCCTAAGGGTCCAAATGAATGAGGTTTTTCTGCCATGTGTTGTGCATCTGAGATGTTCCAGTAGAGATTTTCCAATAGCATTGTGTAAATATCAGAAACTTTCATTTCTAAGAGCCAGACCTTGTGTTACAAGAGCCAAAAGCCACAAAAGTTTAGGTCCCACATGGGACTAACAGCCATGAAACTGGTATTGTCATGGTTTGTTATGTTGTGTCAAAGGGGACCAAGGTTGTTTTCCTAACAAAGTGCTCTAAATTTAGTGAAACTAAACTGGTATCAATTATAACCCAGAGGAGTTCAAAGGAGATAATACTCCCTAAAATGCTGCAGGGCTGTTGTTTTTTTATTGCTAATTTGTGCACGTTTTGACTGTAACCACTGAGCCTTTTGATGCTTCCAGAGGTTCCTGTGGTGCTATTATGAGAAGTTTTGGCAGATTCTGCAGTCTTCAAATCAACAGCAGGATGGTTTATTCAACCTCAGTTATTTGGTTTGTTTTTTTACTTCACACATCAGAGCTTCAAACCTGCTAATACCTTCAAAAGATTATTTATCATGTAAAATTGAAGGAATACCAAAAACTTGAAATCTAATGGATCTAAAAAATACCTGTCCTCTTGCCCGAGAACTGTTTGTGGTTTTACAGAAGATTTCATTGTCCTTCTGACTCAACTTGCATGAGTATGAAGAAAACTAGCTACAGGTCACTATCCTGTGAACAAATAAATGGGAACAAAAGGAAAAAAACCAAATTCCACCTTCTTTGATTGTATGTTTTATGAGTGATTGCAGAAGAAAAATTCAAAATCCATTACTGCAGCGACCTGTTTGTATGTATTACCTGCCCAGAATAAGGAAATAACTAGTTCTGTTACTTTGGGTTGATTACTGAGGATGTGTAAGGTTAAGCATCAGGCCACAGCAAAGGGTTGAAACTAGATGGTTCTTAAGGTCCCTTCCAACCCAAACCATTCTATGAAGCCTGGATTGTATATCAGACATTTGTCCATAGCATCATTTATTTAAGCCTGTTTCCAACACAGAGGTTCTAGAGCTGCACTGAGACTCTCCCCCCTATGCAGATACCCAATTCACAAAATTCCTAGAACCTTGCTGTTCCTCCACGAAGTACCTAAGCATGACTTGCCATGAAGTACTCCATAGCAGCTCAGCCTGATCAGCCAACACTGGTGTTCCAGTGTCCAAAGAGATGTCTGAACACTCTTTAGGTCCCTTGACTTACATTTGATGAATTTAATAAGCACTGGCAATTATGATTTCTCTTCCAAATCACTAATGGTGGTGCCTAATTTTATTTCCTATCACTGAAGTAACCTCTAACACCAAGTTCTGCTTGACCACAGGGAGGTCTCAAGCATGGCTCTTATTTCCTAAGGCACTATCTAAATCACCAACTTCAACAGAGACAGAGCCTTTTCTGTCCCTTTTTAGGGAACCTGCAACACGATGTAATGGTAGGAGAAATGGAATATGGCCATATTGCTGTCAGGGAAGACAATGACTGTGTCATCTCTGCTTTTTACCAGTGTAGCAAAGTCCTGACACTGATTGTCAGCAATTCTGAATGCTGTTAAGGGGTCACCTTTCATACCTGCCCTAGGAAAATGAGGTTCTTCAGAAGAATCTGCTGCTGGAAAAGCTGCTTCTGTCAGTCCCTCAGCTTGTCATACCCTGGGGGGCCTCTCCAAGGATCTCTCCTAGAAGACCACTCTACAGAAAAAAAGTAAGATCCAGCCCAAACACAGCCTGAAAGCCTCATTCACCCCTCTGTTGTCATCAGGGACAAGGTAATGGTCAGGAACAAATGAACAAGTAGACAATAGAGGAAGGAGCAGGACATGAAGAAAGCTCAGGTGCAAAGTCTGTGGTAGTTGGAAGAGATTTTCCATGAAGTGGAAAAAACATTGGAACTAAACCAGCATCTGTTGGGATTCTTGCTGCCATCCGACCCTACATCTTTACTGAGTCCTGAAACAGAAATCAAGACACGTAGTTTTGCAAAAAGCAAGTTATTCCGAGGGCACAATCCCCTGGCAGTGGAGAACAGTGGGCTTGATACTGTGGGACAGTAAGACAGATACTACATTCCCAGTTAGCAGAGAATTAGAGCAGCCAGTATTACAGAAACACTTGTATGAACTGCTTTGCTGAGAGCATCTCTCTCCTCACAAATCACAGAATCACAGAATGTCAGGGATTGGAAGGGACCTGAAGAGATCATCTAGTCCCACCACCCTTGCTGGAGCAGGAACATCCAGATCAGGTCACACAGGAAGGTGTCCAGGTGGGGGTTGAATGTCTCCAGAGAAGGAGACCCCACACCCTCTCTGGGCAGCCTGTTCCAGTGAATCAATGGCATCAGTCAAGGTTTGAGGGTTCACTTTCTCCAATTACAGAATTTGGGCAAGGTTCCAGTTAATAGACAGAATGGCAGTCAACAGGGAGAGGAAAGAGGATGGCATTTGCAGCACAGACACTGTTTAAGACAGAGGGAAATAAATAATCTGATGTATACATTTCAGTCCAATCAGATGAGACTCCCCTGCTGTGGATATTTATTGTTTTCCTGTAAATTCATACCCCTTTACATTTATACTCTTTTCTTCCACAGCTATTTTAATGCACAGCTTAGTCATCAGCCTTTCTAACCAGAAGGGAAAGCTTCAGATACCCAACAGCCTCCTCACTGCAAAAAGCCCTATCTCAGACTGCTGGCCCACACTGAGAGCACATGCTGGGAAGTGATTTCTAAAGTCATAAAACCACAGAATGGTTGAGCTGGAAGGGATCTTATAGATCACCTAGTTCCAACCCCCCTGCCATGGGAAAGGACACCTCCCACTTGATCAGGGTGTTCAAAGCCCCATCCAGCCTGGTCTTAAAAAACCTTCAGGGAGGGAGCACTCAGAGCTTCCTTCCCTGGGCTACTGCTCTTCTCACTTGGTTTTTTCTCTGTGCTGACGAGGTGCTGCTTCTCTGTCAACTCTAAGATATCTCAAACTAATGCTTAAATGTCTTTCACACTTTTTTTATTAATATTATTATTATGTCAGGAGTTGACATGATTTTGTCAGGATTCCAAGCACTTCCCAGTGCTCCCCCTTTAATCTGGCAAGGAGACTCAGTTTCCCATCTCAGCTCCTTCACTGAGCCAGTGTTTTCTGTTTGCTCCTGAGATGCTCATTTTCATGCTAGAACTGGACTATTTTCTATTACTTTCCTCTTGTGCAACATGTGCTGTCACAGAAAAAAATTATCTGTGTGCAACTGAAGGAGCTGCTGATATAATCACAGAATATCAGGGACTGGAAGGGACCTCAAAAGATCATCTAGTCCAATCCCCCGATGTGTTCCTCTAATTATGTGTTCCTCTAATAATGTGTTCCTCTAAGAAAAAAACCCAACTCATAGACTAAGAAATACTACTTTTTTCTAGCCAGCACTAGATTTACTCTAGTATGGACAAAGTTATAACCCAGGTAGTGAAAGAGTTTGCTCTATTGCAAGGGAACTTTGTCCTGAGCAACTGGATGTGGGGAGTGGTGTGTGAAACAGGATCACCCCAGCAGCCCCACTGAATCAGAGCAACTGGGATTGAATTCCAGCTGGGATTACACAAGAGACTAATAGAAAGGATGCCCCAAAAGTACACAGAAGCAGTGACACACCTATTCTGCTCTTTGGAGAAGGAGAGACTGAGGGATGACCTCATTCAGGTCTAGAAATATGGAAAGGGAGAGTGTCAGGAGGATGAAGGCAGGCTCTTCTCAAGGACATCCAATGATAGGACAAGGGGCAATGGGTTCAAGCCGTGACATAGAGGGTTCCACAGAAATATGAGAAAAAAATTCTGTCAGGATGAAATCTGCACAACTTTTAAATCCCTAGGGATTTAAATAGCACACTGGGACTGTGCAGAAGAAGGTTCTGAGAAGGACTGCTAGGCTGAAGCTGAGACAGAGGGAAGCAGTGTATGCAGAGAGATGGTTTTTCCTCTGTTTAGGTTCTTTGTTCACATTAGTTCCTTATTTAGGGAACCATCAGAATGGTCAGATGATGGGCCCCATCCCTGTCCATAGACATAGATCAAGTTTTAACTTCAGTGCTCTTGATTAAGATGACATCACACAAATGTTAAGCCTTTGCCAGAGGCAATAGAACAGACTGTACCCACTCCCAAGTGGCTGTGTTTTCTCCAAGTGATTAAAATGCTCCCCACTGAAGTGGTGAGAAGAAAAACAAGCATTCCTAGTGTGAAGTGAATGGACAGACAGCAGTAATGAGTGGATCCTTTCATTACAGCAAAGGTCTTTTCTCTTCAGGAGCCACAGATATGCCAGTTATCAACAACAGCTCAAGCACAAAATCCTTAATGAAGAAATGAAACAGTGTAGGAACAAGTGGCTGGGTCACATCATAATTGTCATGTGTAAGTGGCAAAATCCACCTAAGGACTCATTAAAGTCTGAGAACAAGCCAAAAGTCAAAAAGACTTGGGAGTTCAGCTTCCTTGTTGAAGGGCAAGTGTCTAAATTCAATATGCTCTTTAGCCACATGGATATCTTCAAAATATGTGGAATAGCTGAAAATAAAAGAAAAAGATTTCTAACCTGAACCATATTTGGTGGTGCTAAAAGTCAGATGGATCACTTCAGTTTGAGCAAGTAGCAGCTTGAAGCTCAGCAGATGACTCTAAGCCTGTGACCTTCATCCTCAATAATTGCCTGCCCACTGGTCCTTTATGGGAAGGTCCCTTTACTCTGCAGTTGCCTTGGTCACTTTTACTGGCCACCTCCTCCTCATCTCTGCCTTCTTCCGGCCCAGGGACCTTCTTTAAAAAGAGTGGTGATACTCAGCTGACTGCAGTTCTGCCTTTGGGGGTTGGACTAGATGGCCTTTGAAGGTCCCTTCCAACCCAATGTTTCTATGATTCTATGACAGAATATTGAACACAGAACTTTGATCCTCTCTTTTAATGAGGTTAATGAGCCTCAGAAGTAACGGAAAAGAATTTTAGGAAGAGCAAACAATAGTAAGAATGGATGCTAATGGATGACTTTTATTCAATGGGACAGTCTGCTCTGAAACATAGCTTTGAAATCACCTCATAAATAGAACAGATCTCTCCTGTGTGTGGTTGGAGTTGGGCCAGGGTTTTCTCCAGGGTGAGAAGGCTCCATAGACAGACAGCATAAAATATTGAATTTAGCCCCCTGAATGCTGTTAAGATAAAAAATTCATCTCAAACTATCTGCCCTTCAGTGCAACAGCTTCTTCAAGACATAACAAAGGCATGTATATGAAATAAAATGTTATTTCACAAAACAGTATTTTGTACCTTGATTTGAGCAGGCAAACACTTTACAATCCTTGTAGAAGCAGACTGCAAAAGATGGATTTTAAACTGATTGCAAACTCCCCCATCTTATTATTTACATGCTCAGCTTCAAATACATCAGAAAAAGAGTTCCAAAGTTTCCACACTAAAATCTCATCCTGTTAATTTATTTTCTCAGAACCCTCCTGAATCAGTTCTCTAAGCTGGAGGTAATTCTTTCTAGGGGATGCAACAGAGAAAAAAAAAAACAAAAAAAACCACAACCAGCCAACAAACAGGAGCACATCTCTTTATAAAAGGATAATAAAGGATAATTCGCAAAGCAGTGACCCAGCTCTTTCTCTATAAATTACAAAATATTTAGTATCTAGTTATGAAAAGGCTGTGACATGCTGCCTCTTATTCCTCTGCTCTTTCAGCTTCCAAAGAAAGAAAATGGAAGGAACAAATGAGGAGGGCCACGAAGATGATCAAAGGGCTGGAGCAACTCCCTTATGAGGACAGGCTGAAGGAGTTCCAATTGTTCAGCCTGGTGAAGAAAAGGCTCAGAGGGACCTCAAAGTAGCTTCTCAATACCTGAAGGGGACTACAGAAAGGCAGGAGTAGGACTTTCCAATAGGATATGTAATGGAAGGACTAGGAATAATGGATGCAAATAGGAAGAGGGGAAATTTAAGCTAGATATAACAAAGAAATTCTTTATGATAAGGGGGCCCCGGGAGGTTGTGGATGCCCCCTCAGTCCCTGGAGGTGTTTAAGGCCAGACTGGATGAGGTACTGAACAACCGGATCAAGTGGCAGGTGTCCCTTCCTATGGCAGAGGGTTGGAACTAGATGATCTTTAAAGTTCCTTCCAACCAAAATTATTCTATGATTCTATGACCAAGGAACATCACAGCCTCAGATGGACAATGCACACTCCAGTTCTTTGGGAAGATGAAAATTCCTATTTAAAGCACAATACACAAAAGATGAAAGGAAGAAGGGCAGCCTGTGTAACAAAATTAACTCCTACCCATTAAAAGAGATAAATTGCCCATTACAAAATACAATTTTTCTTGCAAGAAGCAGCACCACAGAACTGCTGCACTGCATACAGCGAATGGAAAAGCAACATGATATAGGGAGAATACAAATGAAGATAATAATAATTTTTAAAAAGGAATCAACAGCATGAAACAAAAGTTGCATTTAAAGTGAAGGGTCAACTCTGACAACATTATCCCATTTTTACAGAAATAACTACAGAAAAAAGTCAGTTTCAGCTTCTAACTGAACTAGAACATTTCCTTATTTCCCAAGCAATTGAGGGAACATGCTGGTTTTGCCCTAACTACCTTTAAGATATTTGAGATTGACATTATAAGTAACTTTTTGGGTTACTTAAGAACACAGAACTCAGGATCATCAGCAGAGCTTAGCTGTCTGTGCAGGCTCCACATAAACTTCTGGCATAAAAAGAGAATCATGAGTGCAGATGTACATAAGGAACTGTCTCTTTTAGGAAGAGGTCTGGACAGCTGTTACTGTGAAGTTCTGACTCATTACAGCAAGAGTGTTGTAGGAAAGTAAAAAATGGATGCAAATACATGCTGAAAATAGATTTTTTTTTATTTTTAGTCTGCATCTTCAGTATATTTAAATGTAATGTGTTGGTACTTGCTTTGCTTTTTTTATGATGTTGCAGCTCTACACTGGAGCAATATACACTCTCCACTTCTTTAGTTTTCTAATAACTGGAGGCAATCAGATTTAGAATCATAGAATGATTTAGGCTGGAAGGAATGTTCAAGATCATCTAGTTTCAACCTCCCTGCCATGCGCAGGGACACCTCCCACTACACCAGGTTGCTCAGTGCTTCATCCAGCCTGGCCTTAAACACCTCCAGGGATTGAGGGGTCATCCACAACCTCTCTGGGCAACCTCTTTCAGTTTGTTAAGTTTGGACAGTAAAGAACTTCTTTCTTCTATCCAGCCTGAATCTCCCCTCTTCCAATTTGCATCCACTACTTCTGGATCCTGCCATCCTGGACCCTATTCAAAAGTCCTGCCCCATCCTTTCTGTAGCCCCCTTCAGGTATTTAGAAGCTACTATGAGTTCCCCCCTGAGCCTTCCCTTCTCCAAGCTGAACAACCCCAACTCCTTCAGCCTATTCTCACAAGGGATTATTAAGATGTGTCACACTTCAAATAGTCATAATTTCACCTGCATGAATAAAATCACATTGGGGATCTTACCAACATTCTTGCTGTGAGAACAAAACAACCTCAAACTCAAAACTAGTTATATTTGGGATATATTTGCAATCAACACCACCTTCTGACAAACTGAATTTTCATGAGTCAAGAAGACTGAAACACTTCCACAGGCTGTATTCTTCATTCAAGGAAGGCAGTGTCAAACCATGAATGCTATAAAAAAAAAAATCCCAGTTTTCTAATCCTAAATGTGCTAGAAAACTTCTAATCATGGAATCACAGAATGTCAGGGATTGGAAGGGACCTGGGGAGATCATCTAGTCCCACCCCTCCTACTGGAGCAGGAACACTCAGATCAAGTCACGCAGGAAGACATCCAGGTGGGGTTTGAATGTCTCCAGAGAAGGAGATCCCAAACTGAATCTTCTTTGTTGCAATCTAATCCCATCAACCCACATCCTGGCTGCCATGCACTTAGGGAATAGTGTTTTTAGTCCTTCCTGCATCATATTTTCCCATATTATGTTTTCCCCCTCTAAATGCCTTCTTTCAGCTGTTACAAGTTCCTTGATTTTTTTTTTTTTTTCAGTTTTCCAAGTTCTGTTTTCTAGAAGCCCAGTCATACCATTCCTTTCCTTCTAGACCCTGTTTCTAGAAATGAAACAGCCCAAATCTGAAAACAGTATTCCAGAAAATGATCCCCAGTACAGCGAGTGGAGCAGATGCTAAGCTACAATCTCCCTCATACATTTCAATATGGGTTTTTTACAAATTATTTTACAAATGCATAGCAACAGTTCTGGCCCAGAACCCCCCAGTGAAAACAAATCACAGAATCATAGAGCTGAGAAGGACCTTCTAAGGCCATCTAGTCCAACCCCCAGCAGTGAGCAGGGACATCCTGTACTAAATCAGGTTGCTCAGAGCCTCAGCAAGCCTGGCCTTGGATGTCTCCACAGATGGGGCCTTCACCACCTCTCTGGGCAACCTCTTCCATTGTCTCACCTCCCTCACAGGGAAGAAAAGTCAATGAATTCCCTGGTTCCAATACCATTTCATCACAATCCCAATTCCTAAGGCTGCTTAGCAAATGTGAGGCAATGTTGAAAGTCAGATTTAAGTCAAGTTACCTGGTATCAGGAGCTTATTTCTCATACACAGGGCTAGTAACCTCGTCATGCAACAAAACAGACTAAAATCTGCTTTCAGTAATTTTGTGTTGATCGTTCTTGACTCCTTGTTCACAGTTTGATGCTTACAAACAGTTGATCTGATTACTCACTCAAGTAATTTTCAGCCAATTAAGGTGAAGCTGTTTGGGCTATAATTTTCTTTGTAATTTCCTTCCTGTCATCTTGCCATTTTTAAAAACGGGCAAAATAGGTGCCACTGAAAATTGCACAGAATTTCAGCCCCTTCTATGACTTCCCAAAGAATTACTTACAACTTTAGACTTTTTTTAAAAAATATTTTAGAATGCAGTTGAGTTGCCTTAAATTATTTGAAAACATCTATCAGATTCAGGGTTTCTAACTCCTTCTTTCCCCTTTATCACAAGTGTTATTTGCACCACACTTCAGTTCAGAGCTGACCTTTTCAGGAGACTGATGCAGAAAAAAGACATTAAACATTCCAGCTTCTTTGGAATCATTTGTTGAGAGCTCTTCCTCTTTTCTATGCAACACAGCAGTATTTTTCTTGGTCTTTCTCATCAGTATTGTGCTGATGAATGACTTCAGATCACTCTTGAAGACCCCTGCTAGCAGCATCACATCTTAAGAGGCTGGAATATTCTTCCTGCATTTCCATATTGTTTTCTTTTATTTGTCTTCACTTGTTTCATTTTCAGCCCACTTTCTGGATGCCTTCTTCTTGAGAGGAAATCGGGAACTACAGATTTAGACTCGCTGGTCTTTTTTGCAGTTCCTGTCCTCCTTCCACAATTGGATTGAGCCAGCATCATTCCTATCTTTTGTCCAAAAAGCTGCAGGCCTGACAACTTACTTTTAGTTTAGTTTTGGTTCCTCTGAGATCACACACAGCAGATCTCCGAGTTGATTAAAAGTTTTGCTTGTGAAATCCCCTTGTTTTCTGTTCTTTAGAACACAAGAAAAAAGAACAATGAACTCTGCCACGCTGTGGTCACAGAAGTTGCCTTCTGCACTTCCACTGAAACTTGAATAGAGCCAAATCCAGAAAAGCTTTCTTCTTATGTTGCTTGTATGCTTCAAACACTTGTCAGGGAAGTTGTGCTCATCTCCCAGCACATATACCAGTAAATAGACAAATTCCCTATTTTGATCAAATCATAGAATTATAGAATGTTTTGGCTTGGAAGAGACCTTCAAGATCATCTAGTTCCAACCCCAATGCCATAGGCAGGGACACCTCCCACTAGACATGGTTGCTCAGTGTCTTGTTGAGCCTGGCCTTAATCATGCCCTGGAGAATCTTGCCAACTCCTTCAAATCTTGCCAAATCTTCTCCAGAGGGTGCAGTTAATGAAATTATTTCCTCTACAGACTTTGAAGTGTTTTTAACCACTTACTGATCTTATTCAAGAGAAAGAACCCATGGCAGAGAAGTCACACTCCAGGTTGCAAAGTGCTGTGCTGATTTCATTCTGCAACTGCCTGGGTGCCCATCTCCAGATTTCTAGGGTGGGATTCATTACACCTAAACTGCAACACCAATTACACAAATACCTACTTTTGCACTAGGAAAAAACCTGATTTTTCTGGTCAGGGGAAAGGAACAGACACATTAAGACGTATTAATTCTGACCTGGTTTAGATATCTCCTGCACAATTGTAGATGTCCCCTCGCTGGAGGTGTTTAAGGACAGGCTGGACGAGGCATTGAGCAACCTGGTTGAGTGAGAGGTGTCCCTGCCCATGGCAGTGGGGTTGGAACTAGATGATCTTTAAGGTCCCTTCCAACCCAAACCATTCTAAGATTCTACAAACATGACAATCACTTGAAGACTCGGGCACTTAAGCCATAAAATTTACACAGGAGAACTGACCTGGCCTTTCTCCTAACCCTGTGGGCTCCAACCATGTGGTTCAACCTTGTGGTTTAACTGCTGTCCAAGAAAGAACATGCTCAGCTATCACTCCCTGTGCTTTTTTTATATCTAGCTTGTAAAAGGATTTCCAGGTTGATTTAATTCCATGCTTCCTTTCCTTTATTACACATTTTACTTTGTTTGAAGATTTGTACTTTGTTCTGCTTATGGACCGGATGGCCACCAGCCTCTGCAACAGAACCTTTTCATATTTTTTCCTAGGTCTTTATTCAGATCTGTCCTATATTAAAGAAAGCTTTCAGCAGAGGTTGTAGTGAACCTACAGTTTCCCTCAAGCACCCCTTATTTGCTCACACAGAACCTAATGGGGAGCAGGGGAGGAGAACAGTGAGAGAGATAAGGATGGGAATGAGAAATGAGAAGCCTTTTGCTCAAGAGATGTCTTTGCTAAAGCCCCCTTCCAAGCCTGAGGGAAGGGAATCAGTCCCATCCTTCCTCCCAGAAGGCTATCAGTGGATTTTTAAAGGTGACCTACAATTAATGGCAGACTTTTTATGAACACCAAACAAAACTTTCTTCTCAGAGCACTAAAGTCAGAGAGGAAACATCCTTCCCTTTTTTGTTTCGCTCTGCCAGCCCCCTGCACATCAAATAAACCTCCTTGTTTGTCACTGCCTCTAATTTCATCCCTTATGGCTGCTATCTGTTTCCTCTTGGTAGCACAGGGCAAGCCTCGTTCCTCTTTCTTTTGCAGCTCCACTTTTAAGAAATCTGTGGAGTGAAGTATTTTTCATCTTTAATTAAAATCCTCTGTGCAGTCCTCTTAAGGCAAAAGCTTACTTGGAAAAAAAAATAAATAAACACATAAACCCTTTTCTATTCTATTTGCACAGCAAAGGCCATCAGGACTGTTTCAATACCTGTTAAAAAAAAGCCTCCAGAACAAATCAGGGTTGTATCTGGGATGGAATTCAGGGTTTGATGGTGTCTTCTGAACATGACAATCAGGCAACTGATTCTCAGGGACAAGACCAACACTACATTTTATGGACATAAAAACTAATCTAATGGCACTGAGTCAAAAAACAGCACTATTCTTACTGCTGGGCTGGATAAAGTAAAGCAGAGAGACGACACTTAACACTTTATCAATGAATGAGGGCCACAGTTAAGAGCAGAACTAAAAGCACTGACTTGTACTACCTTCCTCTAAATGGCAAGAGACACTTCTCAAACATACACAACCTTCTTCAACCTTCAGCTCGCTGAGAAGAGAGAGAAAATCAGAACCTGTGATCAGAAAAACCCAGAAATCAAATAAATCCATGAAAATGTTAGCTCCTGTGACCTTATCTCACTGTCCCACCTGGGATTAGGGAGCCTTGGTTGTGGCTCAGTGGCTAAAGCAGGTCCTTTTGAGTTATTAGGGCTGCCTGCAGCACAAATCACATTTCTGATGTTTATTGCACAGGTAATTTCAGTGCTGGATCACACCAACCAAAAGGACATCAAAATCAGGAGTTACAGAGTGATCAACAATAAGAAGGGAATAATAAAAAGGGAACAAACTCCAAATTGCTAAACTGAAAAAAGTCATTTCTTGGTTAGTTCAGCTCTGTGTTCTCTTGACAAATGAAAACAGACTGGCTATATATAGTCTCAACCTTATGACTCTATGCTCTCATATCATGCTCTAATATCTAGGAGACAAACATTTAATGTGAATCTTAATTAAAACGACAGTATTGTTCCCTGAGGTACTGCAAACCTCTCTCCTTTCAAAAACAAAAATACATGATGGCATTTCTCACTAGCAAGAGTACAGAAGGCAACTGATGCTACAGGTAATGCCTGAGTAATGCTTTAGCAGTACATCAGAGTGATTAAGTTCACTTTATTTACTGCAGAAAAAGAAAATTACTCTCCTAGAGTAGCAAAAGCATTTCCACTATGCAAAATAGAAATAAAAGATGTCTGTTTTTACAACAATTTAGCTGTTAAAACAAAAGCTTCTGCACCAGTCTATGGTAGAGAGTGGAAGGTTAGACAATATTAAGAATATGTCATAAAAATACCTGTTCCTGAAGAAGTGCTTGAATTGAAGGCACCAAGTTTTATTTAGCTGTAGGAATGTGCACAGTCAGCACAAGTATTGATTAAATAACACATGAAATAATCCTTTCAGTTTCCTCAGAACTATCAAGGTTGCAGCTTGGAGTAATACATTCATTTTGAGGCACTGGATTGAGGCAGGAAGGATGTAAAACATTTGGAAAGGGGACAAGAAGAGAGCAAAAGCACCAATTTGAGGTGTGTAAACTTAAAGTCTATTCTCAGGACCCCAGCATGCTCAGTGAAAGACAGTGTGGGGTTGCAGAGCCTGCAGGAGGCTGCTTCTTGGCACAGCTGAGCGGACATGGCAGTCTGGAGAGACCAGTCCAAGGCACCATCAGTCCCACAAAGCAGCAACACTGCTGAGATTAAGAAAGAAGGATGGAATGATTGAAAAAGTGTGGAAAGGATGAAGGGCTTGATAAAAAAAAAAAACAAAAAAACCACCAAGAAAGCAACACCACTGACTAGATCATGAAAGAGCAACTCCAGGTCAAAATAAGGGACAGGAGGTAAAGCCTGCAAGGCCATACATAAACTGAAGGAAAAAGGGTTCTTAGGGTATATTTTCTGCAAAAAGATTGCTGGAGCTGTGGGTCAGTGGGTTGTTTGTGTCTGCAGATAACTAGACCACAGGTAGTCTTCTTCCCCTAACAATAAAGTAAATACAAATGTTAAGAACTGTTGACATCAGTTAAAACCTGTGAGAAGCACTGCAAAGGGAGATTACAACACTGTGGCTTTCTGAATTGAGGGATGACTGAAAGGACATAGGACAAGAGTCTTTAAGCACCTCAGAAGCCACTCTCTGGGCATGAAGGATAAAGGCAAAAAGAAAAGCAAGTCCCTGAACTACAGTAAGGCAGGGTCCCAGTCTGAGAACGACAAAAAAGACAATGAACAGTAATAGACAGCAGTCAGGAAAACATTCTTTCCTGAGGATCCAGGGGGCTGGATTCCTTGTGGAAGCTGTGGGATCTCCAGTGGTAAAGGCTCAAAGTGGACAAACATCAGACAGGGCAAAAAAGAAGACACATACAATTGACCTACTGTAAGAAGAGAGGTGGACCAGGTGGACTTTGGAGATCTGGTCCCAGGTCTCTTCACCACAATTTTGTGGCTGCAGCAGATGTGTATTTTGGACATTCAAAAAGGAAATACTATCAGCAGTTTGCAAAAATAAACTTAATGATATGGGTTACTTAAATTACCAGTTCAGCACAACATTTAAGCTCAGTACTTTTTATGACTTCTAAGGTCATAAAAATACCCAAATCTTGCCACTCTGAGGAAATTTAACAGCAGCCCCATTGTATCTTTCCCAACAAAATTAACTGCAGACCGAAGAATCTCGGTACTGGGGAGAGACTGGAAAGCAACAGGTATTTATTTTACAAACCACAGGTGGTCACAAACTCTGGCAGGTCCTGCAGCAAGAAAAGCATCTCACACCTCCTCCCTTGATACCAATCAAAGATGTAATTACTAGGATTTAGCAGCAGGATTTCGCAGCCCCATTTGTCGGGGTGTTAAAAGCACACGAGATCGCCTGGCTTTTAAACAAAGTAATCTCCCTTTCTCCGGGGTTTTCAGCTGTCGCTCAGGTCCGAAGCCTTTCTGCTGCCACCCACGGGCTCCCTGGGCTGTTTCTGTCACATCCAGGCGCTGTCCCTTTTCATTTCCACGTCCTTTCCTCAGCCCCGCAATTCCTACTCAGCAACCCCCTTCCCCTGAAGGCTCCTTCACCTTGAACAAACTTTGGTGGGTTTTTTTTGTTTTTTTATTTTCTTCTTTTCCCAAACAAAATAATCAACACCCCCCGTCTTACTGATTCTTCAAAAAAAGAAAAGAAAAAGCCAAAAGAGCAAAAAGCAGAGCGGTTTGGAACCAAGTTATGCACTTTTTTTAAAATCTTTTATTTTTTTTTGCTTTTCCCGAATGAAATTATCAACACCCACCGGCTTACTGAGTCTTCACTTCAAAAAAAAAAAAAATAAAATAAAAAGGCAAAATTGCAAAAAGTAGGGCGGTTTGGAGCCAAAAGAGCAAAAAGCAGACAGGTTTGGAACCAAGTTGTGGATTTTGCAGCTGGGAGCTACGGAATCCACTCTGTTTCTCTGCTTAAGACCAAACTCGATGCCCGAAAAGATTCCCCCATTCTGAGCTCGCAGCCTACGAAACCACCTACCTCCAGAACTACGATTCGCTACCGTAGAATTTAAAGACATTCAGCGTTTGATTAAAGCTTTGGGTGCCACTTTTTTTTTTCCCCACTCCTCCACCCCACGACTAAGCCGGGTTTCTCCCCTCCTCAGGAAGCCGAAACTCCCAGCCAAAAGTGAGGCAGCCCCAAAACCTCCGGGCGAGAAAACACCCCCCCCGGGCCACCAGCCCCCGGGCTTCCGACAGCTCCCGAGAGCTCCGAGAGCGCAGCCGGTCCCTCTTGGATGGGGAAAAAAGGCACAACGAAACACTCCCCCGGGCCACCCGCCTCCGACAGCTCCGGAGAGCTCCGAGAGCGCAGCCTTTTACTCTTGGACGGGATAAGGTAGGGGAAAAAGGCACAACGAAACAACCCCACCGGGTCATCAGCCTCCGGGATTCCGACAGCTCCTGAGAGCTCCGAGAGCGCAGCCATTCCCTCTTGGACGGGAGAAAGGGGCGAAAAAATGCACAACGAAGGGAACCCACGATGCCCGGCACCGGCACGGAGCCCGCTGCCAAGCCCTGGAAGGGCAATCCCCGGCAGACCTCACCCCGCCACCATCACAGGGCAGGTCCCGTTACTCACCGATGGTGGAAACGACGGTGCCCACGAAGTAGAAAGCGCCGGTGAAATCCCAGCGGGGTCGGATGTCATCGACTCGGATGCCGGCCACGTTGGCCTCTTCGTACTCGCGGAGGAAGCGTCGGAGATCGGCGCGGCTGAGGTTGTGGCGGCGGGTGAAGTTGTCCAGCCGCTCCTCCCAGCGCTCCTTGGCCTCCCTCTCGGTGGGCAGCTCGATGGCCGAGAAGACGGCGGCGCCGCACAGCATGTACAGCACGATCAGCACCGCCAGCAGGAGGAACCGCGCGTTGTCCGCGTTCAGGCGACCCGCGCTGGAGCAGCAGCAGCAGCCGCCGCCGCCGCCACCACACGCCATCCTCCGCCCCGCGGGACCGGGATGCCGCGCCGACACCCTACGTCGGGGCCCTCCCGCCGCCACCGCCACCACCGGGCATCACGGCACCGCCCGCCAGGCGCGGTGAGCACAAGCAGGCGGCGGAGCAGCTCTCCCGGGAACCGGACGACACCTCCGCCCCGGGGGCAGGGCGCTGCCCCGCCGCCACGGGCTGCGGCTCATCCTGCGGGCGAAGGAACCGTCTAGTCTCATCTCCTTTCCGCTTCGTCCCCTTCGCGTGCCCCTTTGGGCATCCTCTTCCAGTGTCTCACCACCTTCATGGGGAAGAATTTCTTCCTAATGTCTAACCTAACCCTGCCCTGCTCTAGTTTCTAACCGTAGTCCCTCATCCTATTGCTCCACGCCCTGGACAATAGTCCCTCCCCAACTTTTCTGGAGGCCACCTCGTTACCTAACCTGACAAGACACAGCCCAGAAGAAGCTCCTGTGAAGATCATTGTCATCCAGGACATGAGATCCCCTGCCAAGTCGCCACCAAGTTTTCCCAGGGCAAGGTGGGCCAGTCTGGCTCACCAGGATATGGACCCCCGAGCGCGGCTTCCCCTTCCTCCGCCGCCCCAAGGGTGTCCCCGGGGCGACGGGAGCTGTGAGGAGAGGGAGAGGGCTCGGACCCGCCGCCGGCGAGGCGGGAAAATTCCCGCCCTTTTGCCAAAAGAAGGCTCCCTTCGCCGCCTGCACCTCACAGACTGAGGGCGGCCAGGGATCGCCACAGGCCACACGGCCCAACCCCCAGCAGTGAGCAGGGACATTCTGACCTGGAATCATAGAATGGTTTGGGTTGAAAGGAGCTTAAAGATTATTTAGTTCCAACCTCCCTGCCATGGTCAGGGACATCTCCCACTACACCAGGCT
>VZTY01024263.1:65776-98966 GCA_013400935.1 Turnix velox | reverse complement strand
TCCACGCCCTGGACAATAGTCCTTCCCTAACTTTTCTGGAGGCCACCTCGTTGCCTAATCTGACAAGACACAGCCCTGAAGAAGCTCCTGTGAAGATCATTGTCATCCAGGACATGAGATCCCCTGCCAAGTCACCACCAAATTTTCCCAGGGCAAGGTGGCTCCTCCACTCCCAACGGGGAGAAGGTGCAGTCAATGGATTGCTTAATACTGGCACTCTGGCGATTGGGAAGAGGGGAAAAAAAAGAACTAAGAATCAAGGCTTTCAAACTTTTGGACTCTTTAGACTCAAGAGCTGAGCACTCGAAGGTAAATCACGTGTGGAAGCCAACTGTCAGTTCTCCCAACTCCACTGTGGTTGAAAAACACGTTATTTTCATCACCAAAGAGCCCTTGACCCAAACCTTCTGGAAAAAATCATTGTTACTATAAAAAGAAAAAACTCAAGGAGAATCTAGCAATTGCTAGAGTGCTGAATTCTACTTTCAAACGACTGCGAGCTCCAATTCTGCTCCCTAAAATGTAAATACTCTTTCTACCGGAAGACAACCTACACCTAATTTATTTTGGAAGGCGCGTTAATGAGCTCTTACTGCAATATTTAACCCCCAAGTCCTCCATTTTCTATTAATTATATCACAGTTAAAATGCAATGTGAGCTAATAGTAAGATCTTATTAATTAAAAATCTCCCTCAATGATAGATAATCCATATATTTAATGTGAGGGTCACAACCTGAGGGGTATTCACATTTTTTTAAGCACTGCTTTGGCTCCTGGGAGAGGACTGTGGGCAATTCCATACTGGTGTTGCAGAGAGAGGATCACACCCAGCACAGAGAGAAGGTAAGAACTTTCTCCATGTCACATGGTAAAGTAACAGCTAGAGGTGAAAAGGACTCAAGCCTCCTCAGTGTTTTTTTTCCCCATGTGTTGTTATTCACAGGTGATGCACAATGCATCTCATTGCAGCATCTCATTCCCTCTTTATTAGGCTGCAGCTCAGACTGACAGGTGGCAATTAAAATTAGCAGCAACACTGGAAAACACTGAAGAGCCAAGAGCGGGAGACGATGTGCCAGTCAGACTAACCAAACTCTGTCACAGAATCAGAGAATGTCAGGGACTATAAGGGACCTGAAGAGATCATCTAGTCCCATCCCCTTGCTGAAGCAGGAACACATAGATCAGGTCACACAGGAAGGTGTCCAGGTGGGGTTTGGATGTCTCCAGAGAATGAGATCCCTCACCCTCTCTGGGCAGCCTGTGCCACTGTTCTCTCACCCTCACCATGACAAACTTTTTTCTCCTATTACTGTGCAACCTCCTGTGCTCCATCTTGCACCCATTGCCCCTTGTCCTATCATCGGAGGTCACTGAGAAGAGCCTGGCTCCATCCTCCTGACACTCACCCTTTCCATATTTATAAACATGAATGAGGTGACCCCTCAGTCTCTTTTCCAAGCTCAGGAGACCCAGCTCCCTCAGCCCTTCCTCAGAAGGGAAATGCTTCAATCCCTTCATCATCTCTGTTGCCTTAAAGCACTAATGGTAACGTCACGCTTCCATAAAAAATGCTGGTGTGAATTTGAAGTTATGTATAGTTCCTCTCAGAGAAAGAAATTCCAATCTCTCCAGACTTTGCCAGGCAGAAGAAATGTGGATCTAAACCAGGGCTCCCCAAGGCCGCAAAGCTGACCGAGCACCTTCCATCCTCATTCATCAGTTACTCTTGGGAGCTTGGAGGAGCTCCATGGGATTGGGAGCCTTTAACTGCTTGAAACCATGGCATTGATATGATTGCTCAAAGAATTGTTAAGATCACATTTGCCAAAGAATTATCCAAAGAAAAATCATTCATAGAATCATGGAATAGTTTGGGTTGGAAGGGACCTTAAAATCATCTAGTTCCAATCCCCCTGCCATAGGCAGGGACACCTCCCACCAGATCAGGCCTCTCAGTGCCCTGTCCAGCCTGGCCCCAAACACCTCAAGATGCTCAGATAGATTGAATTTCTCCTACTATTTATATCTTGATTTGTCAGTGACAAGTAGGTTTCTTGTGTTTGCCTCAGGCACAGAGGGATGTCACACTGATGAGGGTAAGAACATCTGGCATGGCTTTGGAAATCAATCAAGTTCTTGGTATTGGGTATTATTAACTTCTTCCTATTTGTAGTTTTATGTGCAGTTATTTCTTTCAATTTGTGCACCAGAAAACAGACTGGAATATCAAAACCACAGAAAGCCCCAGAAGAAAGTAGAAGGAATCAATACACCACTAATTCCTGTAAAGACACATCAAGGAATTTTGGGAAGCCACCAGACAAGCAAGACAACTGTAATCTTGCTGTTTGCTTGCACACCTCACTGGGAACAAGATGCATGGGTCCTTTACATCTTCTTACCTTCTCTGACATTGGATTAAGTTTTGAGTGCAGTGAAAGAACTTTGAAGACATCACTGTCTCATAGTCTTGAACCAACCCAAATTTGCTCATTGCTTTATTATGTGATTCTAGTAAGAAACTGCACCAACATTGTGCTGCCTAAGACAGAAGGTTTAAACTTTTCAGGATAACAAATTATTTTCTTCCCTTGTCCAGGAGGGAGTGAACTGGAAGAGGCTGCCCAGAGAGGTGGTGAAGGCCCCATCTCTGGAGACATCCAAAGCCAGGTTTGCTGAGGTTTTGAGTGACCTGGATCTAGTGCAGGATGTCCCTGCTCACTGCAGGGGGTTGGACTAGGTGACCTTTGAAGGTCCCTTCCAACTATGTGATTCTTTAACTGGAGTTACCCAATTTTTTACTAGAAAGAGAAGCACACAATTCAGACCTAAATATCACTTTAGCCAAAGACCTCAGCAGGAGAACCAGTTTCATGTCAGATATTCTGCTGTTGCTTTTTTCCTTCTCTGTAATTTTATTTTACAAATGTTAGTTTCTCCGTTTTTCTCCAGGCAGAATTCTGCAATCTGCCAACTTTGTAAAAATAACCAAAAATACAAACAAACAAACAAATTATACACAGGTCACTACTTACCACAATTAAGTGAAAAACAGGAAAGTTATAGAAAAAGAGACATGAAACAAATGATCAATGGAACTTCAGATATATGCTACACAAGAGGAATTTTAATTTCTTTTTCCTGGTAGTTAAGAAGTGTTCTTGTGTCTATGTTGGCACCCGAGAGGCTGCATATCTGCAAAATCATGATCAAACAGCATTTTGGTAGAGCAGAAGTTAAACCAAACTCAGCCTTTATTTGAATCCTCAGTTGGCTTCACATCTTTTATGTCCAGCTGCCCAAGCCTCCTGCCTGGCCTCTCTCCACTACCTGCAGTAGCCCAGGTGGGAACTCACTAGAGTGGAGCAGATGAGCAGAATCACCTCCCTCAACCTTCTGGCCAGGCTTCTTTTGATGCAGTCCAAGATAAGAGTTTGCTTTTTGGGATGCAAGTACACATTGCTGGCTCAGTACCCCACGTTCTTCTCTGAGGGCTGCTCTAAATATTGTCATCCTCCATCCTGCATTGATACTGGAGGTTGTCCCAATCCAGATCCTTGGCTTTGTTGAACCTCATGAGGTTCACATGGGAGCACTTCACAAGGCTGTCCAGGTCACTTGTGATGGTGTCAACTGGACAACTCAGCTTAGTGTCTTCTGCAAACTTCCTGAGTGTGCACACAATCATGTTGACCACATGGTTGACAGCACTAGCCCAAACAGGGAACCCTGAGGGACACCACTTGTTGCTGATCTCCATCTGAAGCCACCAACCATTACCCTCTGTGTGCAACCATCCACCAAATCCATCTCTAAATGAGAGAAAGAGCTGTTGTGGGGGGCTGGGTCAAAGGCCTTTATCCAGATAAACTTTTGTAGCTCTTCTCTTGTCCACCAATGCAGTCACACCATCATAGATGGCCACAAGGCAGGACATGGCTGTGGTAAAGCCTTGCTGGTTGTCCTCAATCACCTTCCTTTGTAGCACAGGGTGGGATGAAGTACCATACAACACCACACTAAAGATTTCCAGGGTACAGGACTAGTTGCTCACAGATCCTAAAGCAAAACTGAAGACTACTCTCCTAGATCTGAGGCCATCCACTTCAATCCAGCCTTTCAGACACCTGGATGTCTGCTAGGGGAAAAGATAAAAGATTAGGAAAACAAAAAAAAGGAAATAATTCAGGAGAAGCCAAACACTGCAAAAAGCTAAACCAGATCATGTTACAGCAAAATAAAGGTTTAGTCCAATGTAAAATGCACACACTTTGGAGAAGGTGAAACAAAGAATATATAAAGAAAATTGACTTTATTTTTATTTAAATTTTACATACAGCAGCTTTTACGGCAGCCACTGAGGCCACGTGACAGTCTCACAGAACAGGAGATTTCCTATTCATTACAGCTAAAAATGAAGAGAAAAAACTTGGAACAGTCTAGGCTTGTTTTAATCTCAAAGAGTGTTATTAGGGACAACATTAAAGAAACAGCATAAAAAAGATACAAAAAATGCATTGTTATGAATCCATTTATAATAAAACTGTTATAGACTCCACATTATCAATATTTTAATGTTAGTTTCAGTAACAATTAGCTGTCAGAGCAGACATTACAGCCTAAAATCCAGAAATAAATCTTGCAGGTAGCACTTCAGGAGGTGAAACCTCACAGAGCACTGGAAACCTTCATGATGGAACCCACATATTTCCATGTGTATCAGGGGCATCGGTGTAAGGAATGTTCCAAATCCATGGCTGATCTGCAAATCAAAGCCAAAACATCATCAGGACAAAATCAGTTACTTAATATAAGATTTTTGATCCTCTTCCCCCCCCAGTAAGCAGATCAAAATTTCTACTGGTTTTTTACATAAATTCATGTGCACTTTCAATTCACGGGAAATTATTATTGTAAAAACAATGAGATTCAAGAGCTTTCAAATGGCTTTTCTTTTCCTCCAAATATTATTTTAAATACAACTGCCATAACCCAACACACTTCCAACACCAGCTGTTAAAAGAATTTTATTTCAGACAATATACAAGAATTTATATGCAGCCAAATTTGGGTTGTGCTGAGTATTCCTAAACCAAATGGAATTAAAGTAAGTGCTATAATGTATTTTTTCACAGGGGTACTAAGAATTCTATGTCTGAGAATAACTCTGCATGAACTCTGAAAGGTTCTAATTCACACCTCGTTTCTCCAAACCTATTTTTTGATGAGCAAGAGGTTTGCAGCAGAGAGATCCCTCCTCTTCTTGGAATATTGAAGCTATTCCTACTCTTAGGAAGCAGAAAAGGCAGGAGGAACTGCTCTGCAACCTGCTCTGGGCTCTTCCTTAAACCACATAGACGATGCAGAAAAGCAGCTTGTCTAAAAAGCCAAGATACTGTTCTATTTCTCAGGCTACTCCTACTGAAATACACAGAAAAGCTGTAATTTTTTTCTCACATAAGTAGTTTATAGAAATCTAGCCCATTTATTTCTCCAATTACAAGATGAGCCCAGAAGGAAGACAGCGACATTAATCTGGACAATGCACAGAATTATACTGGGGATGATGGGAATAGTTCATTTATCAAAACCAAGCTACTCCTCTACATGATATACCACTGGAGAAGATTTGCTACACGCTTGTCAAATGAATTTTTAGAGAAGCTATTGATTAGGATTACTGGGGCCCAATTTTAAATACCCAGTGCCAGCTCTCAACAAAATATAAAGCCAGAACTACCACAGCAGGAAGGGAAGAGGAAGGAATTAACAGAAGCAGTAATGAAGGGATGTATGAACTCTGCAAGAGTAGGTCAAGTACCACACCAATTAAACATGGAGCAGGTAGAACATTCCTACCAAGGACTCATTATTATTTGCTACTAAATGGTGTTTAATTCTATTACTGGATTTCCATATGTTGCAGTGAAACTTACCATAGCTATATAGATGTTTTAGAGAAGTGCCCATTTACATTAATATGAGAGTAATAGGAAAATATCTTAAATTACAGTAAAACTGGATCAGTATGACTTGAGAAGAGACTTGGTGTGTAATTTATGAAGAGTGATAGGGATCTTACAAGTCACAAGAACGTGATCAGAGAAAGAAGAGCCCGTGCAACAAATGCCATCTTTCAAATGTTTTTATAAGAACAATAAAAGCAAAACATTTGTATCTTACTCCAGTTTAAAAGCATGATACAATACCTAGAAGTAGTTAGCTAGGATTTGAATGGATAGATGCAAAAAATATGAAAGGCAGCAAAAATGGGAAGAAACTTTACCACTTAGTGCACTGCCAAAAAATGTTTCTAGGTTTCTGGATCAGCTGCAGGATTTGAGTGATCTTTTAAAAAAATCCCCACAAAAAAACCCCAGTAAAATAATCAAACAAAAGCACCAGTATTACTCTAAGCTTTTATCAGTCTCATGCTTAAAAGCCACATGTACTTTCTGTATTTTACGTAAGTATTTTACCAGGGAGTAATAGTTGTAAGAATGGGTACAGAATAAAGCAAATGGGGGGGAAAGCCCACAAGGATTTCCTGCATACACTTGGATTTGATCACTCCATGACATCAAGAGTAAATCCAGTCCCATTCTAACACTGGAATCTGTCACTTGGAATTACACTACAACACTTGGATTTATCTATCTTTGTTACTATCCACAACTAGTCTGTTTAATTCAGCCAAACATACAGGCAGAGGAAGACTCAGATGTACAGAAATAACTTCAGAGCACTCCAAGAGGCCTCAATAGCTAGCTTTTTTTTGTGTCATGGCTAGCCCAATAAAATTCTCTTAAAGACCACTACCAGCATGCTTGAAACTTTGATTAACAAAATGTTGCTGGTTTAATAAAACATCTGATAATTTTTTAAACAAGCCATGCGTAAAATCGCTGCTGAAAAAAATAGAGTTCAGTTATTTTTAAAATGTCAGATCCATTTAAAGATTATTTTTCTCTTTGAACAGGAGCTATTGCAACGACTGTGCCTAAACACTGTCTGAAGATGCACACTGTCAAAAATTTTGGAAGTTCATAGAATGGTTTGTGTGGGAAGGAACCTTAAAGATCATCTAGTTCCAATGCCCCTGCCATGGGCAGGGAAACCTCCCACCAGACCAGGTTGCTCAATGCCTCATCCAGCCTGGCCTTAAACACCTCCAGAGAGGGGGCATCCACAACCTCTCTGGGCAACCTCTTCCGGTGTCTCACCAGCCTCAGGAAAGAAATTCCTTCTTCTCTCCAGCCAAAGTTTCCCCTCTTCCAATTTGCCTCCATTACTCCTGGTCTTGCCATCCTGGACCCTATTAAAAAGTCCTACCCTAGTTAAACCCTTTGATCTTCTGGCAAAGCAAAAACTAATGGTTCCCCATTTACAGCCTCACTGTATTCTCAAAGAGTGCTCAATGTAGCTACCTTCCAAGCTGAGTTCTTCATTTCTGCTACCCTAATTTTGTTTCAACCCCACCTTCCTGGAATTAGTGTTATTTAAGTCCCACTGCTTCCTTCATGCCTCACCGAAAAAGAGCTGCAGCACTAGAGACAGCAAACAGTAAAAGGAACATTCCTACCCCACTGTTACTTTAAGATGATCTGACAATGGTACAAGTTCATTCTGCAAATTTTAACAATAATATTTCATAAATGCAGTAAGTTGTGTAGGACAAAAACATGGCAGCAAAGCCACCTGAAAGCTTCAGGTTCTCTTGATAGATAGCAATACAGCACACACATCCAAAAGCAGAAAAGCCTGTGATTGCAGTAACATGCAACTGAAGTGTGAAATACACTTAAAACTCCTTTGTGCTCCTCTTCCTACAGTTTAAAATACAAGAGTCTCTTATACCTTGAGTAGAGACCGAGAAGAGGGCTATTCCTGGCTGATTCCTAAACACAGAACTGCATTCTTACACCATCTCTTGCAATATTTCATGAGTTTTCTAATTGAAAAATATAATATCTAATGCAATCATGCCTCAGAAATGTTAAAATAAAGCTTTGGAACACAGTGTTCCAAGCAACTCACAACTACTCAAATTAGTATTTATATAATAAATACAACTTCTTCACTTCTGAAGTCACACCTTACCTTTGCTTCCATAACGTTCTGGTGGCAGGTCATAAGGTACAGGGAAATACTTTGCTGAACCATGACTTCCTGAAAACACTTTCCCACTCACATGAAAGTAGCCTTTTTCCAACCCCTGTGATGGAAGAGAAACAGACAGAAAAAAAGTTTTGGGGGAAAACATAAAACCTAATCTACAATAGATTCTTACACAGTAAGAGTTTTGATAAGCATTTTGCCCGTTTCTGAGATTAGATAATTCTTAAGCACCTTCCTGTCTTAGGAAATCACCTTCTTAGTATTTAATCTTTTTCATTCTCCACATTAGATACACTCTACCTTCTCAGACCCTTACTTTGGCTTCATTATGTTCTTGTGACCTTGCTTCTGTGAGTCATCTATCCAAATTCCCTATGGTCTTTTCTAGGACCACATGGGCAGCAAATCCCAGTACAACAAGATGTGGGCTCCTTTTGCATAAAAGCAGAGAGATATTGAAATAAAATTTTAGTTATCTAACAGGATATTCACACCTTTGACACTTAGTATTCAACTAAAGGGAATGCTTTAAAGTTTTTTTTTCTTTGTTGTTCAGTGTCATCCTGACCATGTCAGTTAGATGCTCAGTGGGCTTCACTAAATGAAATACAGCTTGACTTGTGATAAACAAACAAATCTTCAAACTTATGTTTGTCAGGCATCTTGGGTAACATCAGCCATGTACACTGAAAAAAAAAATTTAATGAAGATTTAAAACAACTCACATAAAACTTTTAAAGACTAAATTCATATTAGGAATGAGAGTAGATTTCAAACAAGGTTAAAGATTGAAAAAAAAAAGCTATAATGCAATAAAATACAAGGATAGATAAAAAAGTGATTCAAGTCACTTGGGCAGATGAAATTGTTCAGCCATTTCTCCAAGAAATTGGATGCCATTCATCAACTGTAATGAGTTATGCAAAAGCAAATCTCCAATACTGAAAGATTTCCAGCAGCATCTTGTCAATCAAGCACAATTTGATTAGAATACGTCAGAAGTCTAAAGGATATCAAGCTTTTAGTATTTATTTCTAAAACATTATTGAACATCTGCTTTTTAATTCCTAATAGTTTGGGTTGGAAGAGCCCTAGTCCAGACCTTGCCCCACAGGTAGGAACATCTTTGATTAGATCAGGTTTCTCAGAGGCCCATCAAACCTAACCCTGAATGTTCCTAAGGATGGGGCATTTACCACACCCCAGGCCAACTTATTCTAGTGTTTTAACACCCTCAAAATAAAAATCATTCCTGTATTACGCTAGGGGGAAAAAAAACCCCTCATTCTTACGTTTCTCATAAGCCCCCTTTAAGTACTGAAAGGCTGCAATAAGGTCTCCCTGGAACCTTCTGTTCTCCAGGCTGAACAACCAGAACAACCCCAAATCTCTCAGCTTGTCCTCACAGCAGAGTTACTTCAGACCTCTGACCATTTTTGTGGCCCTATTTGGGACTACCCCAACAGGCCCATGTCTTCCCAGAGGTGGGTGGGATCTCAGAGTGGAGAAAGAAGAGTGGCAGAACTACAGCCTTAGACCTGCTGGCCACAATGTTTTTTATGTAGCCCAGGATAGGAACCAGTTGGCTTTCTGAGCTGCCAGCACACAATGCCTGCTCATCTCTGAATATTCACTTAGACTCTCTCCAAACTGTAGGATTACTATTTTGTGACAGTACAAATGCACTTTTTGACTACCACTAAATCATAGAGCCATGATTTGGGTTGGAAGGGACCTTCAAGATCATCTAGTTCCAACCTCTCTGCCATGGGCAGGGACACCTCCCACTAGACCAGGTTGCTTATCCAAAAACCCAGGCTGCTTGAACTAACAGCCCCATCTATACACAGTACTTTTACAACATAGTAAACTCTTCTTTACTCAAATTTTACTTCATCAAATACTAACATTACAAATTAGAGACAGCAACACTCATGCAACTGCACAAAGGAAGCTCACACTCTTTTTTTCTTTAACAAAACAAAGGGAGAGTTGCCAAAGACACTGTCAACTTGCACGCCAGAAGTTCTAGAAAGTCAAGAAACTAGAATATTGATGCCTCTTTAGAATCAAATAAATACTACATATTACTATGTATAATATGTATTACAAATAAATACTATGTATTACTTCAGGAACTAGGTAAAGCACTACCTTTTAAACAAAAGGAAAAACAAAGTGTAAACAAAAATATATATCAAACTTCCCCTTCTGTGCCATTAAGATCAGCAGAACTTTGCTAAAACTCTCCTACAGCTTAGCCTTTAAGTAAATATGTTCAAAAGAAACCAGTGCAAAGACAAAAGATGATTCTTTTTTTTTAAAGCTTACAAACATCAGCTCAGCTAGTGGGGAGGTCCAGGGTGTGCAGTCCTAGACACTGGTTATAAGGTGACATTTAAAGTGCAAACTGAAGCTTGTGTGAGTCTTGATTGCCCTGGAGCACCTTGTGAGCTTCTCTTGTCTTCTACACACACAGGTGAGAAGAAGGCAGGGGCAGATTCTCTGCTGTATCATGAGTTGGTTCCTGTTCTACACTGAACTTCAAGTAGATGTCTCATCCAGAGCAGCAAAGATGCTCAGTTCTTGCCTGCCCCCACCCGAGTTTGAAATTTGTACAACCCCTGCTATCAAAGCACATCATGCATCCCCTTCCTCTGGTTTCTACATACATGCACAGCAAGCTCAGTTTAAATCAAGCCTCAAAAACTACAAAACAGGCAATTCCACTCTATTCCATAGCAGTGGGCACCTTATGTTCAAGGTGAAAAAGCTCCACTTGTGCAGGGGATGTTTTAAATATTCTTTTTCCTGGTTATTTTTGTTTTATTTTTGTTTCTGCATCATTTTTTCTACTCACTGGGCCTCGTTACTACTTCAGCATGTTTCTTTTCAGGTATTTTGTTTCCTTCTCTTATTCTACACCTCTGCTTTCATCTTCCATGTTCTCCCCTGGAAACCACCAGTTAGATTTTTTCCTCTCCTGTGGTAGTCTCACTTCTTTTCCAGTGCTGTCCCCTCCAACCCTGCTGGACTCCATCAATAGTTTCATTTATCTGTCACAACTTCACCTGCAGAAATCTTTCATTCAGGAAATGGTGCTCTAAGAAACTACACTTTTTCTCAAAACATCCCAGAGTAAGAATCTAGGTTATGGAACATACTCTTTAATGAGGCTCTTTGAGGAGATTCACATGCTTTTAAAAATAACTCTCATGTGTCTATTTTCACACAGAAGTTGAAATAAGTCACACATTTTGTCTATTTTCAACATTTCTTGGCCCTTAACAGCTCTCATTGCTATTTCCAAAATATAAAACAGCAGGATCTTGCCTAAAAAAAGTATTTTGCTTGCCTTGTAAATTTTCCTCAGCCATATTGTATTCTTTCAGAATTTTTCTCTCTGCAGCTATGTTTTGTTCTTTTTCTACTCACAGGAAAGATATATTCTTCCTTAGCAAAGGACTTCTAGCATAGAAATACTTTTTTAAAGAAACAGGAAAAAGAAATTTCTCAATGGTTTCTGGTCACAAACCAATTGCTGTTGATAACATCTTGGTACTAAGGTGTTTACCAGACAGAAGGAGGAATGACCAACAGGAACAAGAAACTCCTATCTCCCCACTATCAGGCAGTATATCTAAATAAGACCAAAAAAAAAAAATCAAAACAAAAAAAGGGAATATAAGTAACTCACACATAAATATAACACACAACTCCATCACAGTACTTGTCAGGATTGTGTAGGGGGTTAAAATCCAGCAAGAGTAGTTCAATAAGGGGCTGCATGTGTTCAGAGAACAAGCTAATTATCATGGTCCAGATAAAATCTTCATTCTGGAAAAACTTGAAAATAAATAGGGAACACATACTAGAGGTGCAATATATTTACTGTTCAATATACTAATAACCAAGACACTGGATAACTGCACTAGGACTAGACAAGGCAGATGGACCTCAGCTACCACAAAAACAATCTGACTCCACCAATCCTCTGTCCCACACTCCAATATAATAGTTACTTGGGGCCAAATTTGTCTTGTGCATAACTCACATACGATTGAAAATCCAGTTCTTCAGCTTCTGAATGGTCTTTTATGAAGGCACTCCTAGATTTGTATTGGAGATTTTAGAAGATACCTTTGAGAATATGTTCTCAAAGCAGAAAATTTGAGAAGACACCATCACATGGCTTTGCAAATCACAGAATCACAGAGTATCAGGGATTGGAATGGACCTGAAGAGATCATCTAGTCTCGTCCCTCTGCCAGAGCAGGAACACCTAGACCAGGTCACACAGGAACTCATCCAGGTGGGGTTTGAATGTCTCCAGAGAAGGAGACTCCACAACCTCTCCAGGCAGTCTGTTCCAGTGTTCTGTTAGCCTCACAGTGAAAAAGTTTTTCTTACGTTTTTCTGGAATCTTCTGTGTTCCAGCTTGTACCCATTTCCCTTTGTCCTATCATTGGAGGTCACTGAGAAGAGCCTGGCTCCATCTTCCTGACACTTAAGAACAGCAATCAGTGCAACACTAGGAATTGTTTTTCAAGTTACAACCCATACACATCACTTTGATAGGAATCATAGAATAGTTTGGGTTGGAAGGGACCTCAAAGATCATCGAGTTCCAACTCCCCTGCCATAGGCAGGGACACCTCCCACTAGATCAGGCTGCTCAGTGCCATGTCCAGCCTATTCTTGAACACCTCCAGAGATGGGGCATCCACAACTTCTTGGGGCAACCGGTTCCAGTGCTTCACCACCCTCACTGTAAAGAATTTCTTTCTTATGTCAAGTCTAAATCTACCCCCTTCCAATTTACATCCATTGTTTCTAGTCCTCCCATCTGATATTACGTTAAAAATTCCTTCCCCCGCCTTTCTGTAGGACCCACAGCCTAGTTTTAACAAGAATGAAAGATTTAATACTCAAGTGTACTGGAAAGGACATGTTACAATTTCCAATGTTACTGTTTTTCAGTTAACACAAGAAGAGTCACAGCAATATCAAAAATCAACACTTGCTGTATAGAAAAACAGATTGTTTCTATTTTAAGGAATACCTTGTGTAAACTCTTATTAACTTTCTAAACCAGAAGCAGAGAACTGAGTAAGAACATCATTCAGTCACATTTGTAGTTATCCATATTGGCAGATTCTTAGCACATCCCAGGAATTGCACTTGAGCTGTGAACTTACAAAAGCTGAAGGCAAGAAGAGGACTCCAAGCTCATAAGAACGGATCATCAGTTGGGTGCCATTTTTCTCCAGAGCTCCCCAAGCTGCTTTAGAGAGATTGGCACTGCAAAGAGACACAAAAGCATTTTTATGAGGCACAATCTTTACAACAGAAAAGATCTGAAGTACCACAGCTGTAAGCAATGCACTTCTAGAGGGAGAACTTGAGTTCAAACAGAACAGCCTCTTCATAAAAGTGAACTGGGTGTTAATCCTCATTGCTATTTTTACAGCACAGTGGGAGCGAGAAGAGATAACATAAAGGAGGGTATTCATACAACCCATGGGGATAATTATACCTGCCTACTTGTGTCATGTAGATCTACAAGACAGATTCAGCCTCTTGAATGTTCTCTGCACAGTTCAGAAAGGAACTTCTGACCTCTCATGCTCACTGTGGTGCTAGGGAAGATCATGGAACAGATCCCCCTCGAAGCTACACTGAAGCATATAGAGGACATCTGTTATAACAGATCTGGGCTGCATCAAGAAAAATGTGGTCAGAAGATCAAGTGAGGTGATTTTGCTCGTCTACTTGTCTCTGGTGAGACTCCAACTGGAGCCACCATGTCCAGTTCTGGAGCCACCATGTCCAGTTCTGGAGCCACCATGTCCAGTTCTGGAGCCACCATGTCCAGTTCTGGAGGTGTTTAAGACCAGACTGGATGTGGCATTGAGCAACCTGGTGTAGTGGGAGGTGTCCCTGCCCATGGCAGGGGGGGTGGAATTAGATGATCTTGAAGGACTCTTCCAGCCCAAACTATTCTATGATTCTGTAAATTAGATCATCATCTTTAGTGTATAAGCTTGCACAAAAATTGGTTTTAGTAACACATCTGCATTTCTCATCCACAATAAGAAATTCTCCCATCATGTCAGTAAATGTACAGCTCCCTCTTTCATCTTCTTTAAAAAATAAACAATAGAAGTACAAAATCAGTCCTCAAACTCAACAGGTAGCAGGAGTTCAGACTCCAAATATTAGCAGCTACTTTTGTAATGATAAAGTATCGTGAATAAATTTTGGTTTAATTCTTACAGATTTTGTACAAACCAGCATGTTGTAGAAATCTGAGGTTTGAAAATACTAATCACTTCTGTTGATGATGCTGAACCCCAAATTGGCAGATACAGTTCAGACAAGGTGTAGGTGCTATTGCCAACAGTTCCCAATGTAATAATTTCAACCTGCTGCCCCAAAAGGGGTACGCAAAAAAGAAACACTAAATGCAAAAATTTCACATCACTATCTGTCTTATTATTAGGATTAGGCAGCAACTCATCTAGCAATTGAAAAGAACTTTCGTTTTCTTGAAGTGAGATATAAATGCATCACATTGGTGTAAAATTCAGGCATATTTAGTTTCAGAGATAAACAAGTTAAAGAGAACCAACTCTGAGCAATTCTATGGAATAAAACCTCAGCTTGAAGTTATTTACCTTGTAACTAAGAACCATGCAATCTTCTTGAAGTCAGGAGAGGGTCTCATGTAGGTCTTAATGTGAGGCATAGCATGGCTTCGACCAGAGATTTCTGCAGACCATTTGCTAGAGAAAGAAAAGGAACTCTTATTTTGAGATCTAAAAATACTCACCATACTGCTCTATAGAAAAAAAAAAAAAGGAAAAATAGCAGAACTGGGAATTGAACACAGATCCTCTTTAGAATTATTTCAAAGGCTTTGTCAAGAACAAACATTTCCCCACTATTAACTGCAATAATTTTGAGATACTACCTCAGATCACTGCCTTTTTGCCTCCTTATCTTTGACTGACACAATTAAGTACTTTTTTATCATGAATACCACCACTTATCTTGCATCCTACAGTAATGTAGCTGCAGTTAGTTTCAATTACAAGTGATTGAAGCTGTTGTTCCAGAAAGTTTACTATTTTGGTTATTTTTCCTATCATAGGACAGTAGAAATATGTAAGAAAAAAAAGAAATAGAAAGGCATGTTTGCTTGGTTTGGAGGGGGTGTTTGCTGCTGGTTGTTTTCTTGCATTTTTAAAGAGTAATTATCACACTGAAAAACTCTGATGCTTTTAGAAAAAGCATTATTAGAAAAAAAAATTTAAGAAATGTTTTCCCTTCAGCCTAATAATCAGTTTATCTCTAGACCTTGTAATGCAATGATAAAACAAAAAAAAAACTGGAAGGGGGTTGAGACGGGTGCACCATCTCAATCTATTCTTAATGAAGCTAAATTTCAGCTTCCCTGTGGAACTTTCCTGGCATATTTTACAATTTGAAAGAAAAAAACAACCCACAAAACCAATTACTAAAAGCCTAAAGAAAAACACAAGAGCAGTAGCTTTGCAAAGCAAGGATGAGAGCATATGTCAATGCAACAATTTCAAGCTATTTCTAGTCAAATTGGCTTAACACATTCTGAGCAGTAAACCCCATCAGATTGCAGCTGGCAGAGAAGTGCACAGGACTAATTGCACCACATTGGAGTAAAATTCAGGCAGATTTAGTCTCAGAGATAAACAAGCTCAACAAAACCAGCTTTGGGAAATTCTAGGGAACAAAACCACAGCTTGAAGTACTTTTTTTGAGTTAGCATCATGGTACCGTGTAAAATAAAAGCTCAAGTGTGAGGTGAGGAACAGCAGGTAGAGTAGGCAGCATCAAAATTTAAGAGTACTTGAAAGCCTTTTTGCCACTATTTTTACACTCCTAGAACACTTTACCACGAATACAGCTTAACTCTGACTTTAGACCATTAATCCTGACATTTTTACCAGTAACTTGTCTCTTCCTCCCTCCTAGTCTTTTGGGTTATCTCAGTCAGCAGCTTTTTTTTTTATTTCCCAATTATGAAGCCTCTAACATGATGGTTAGGAGCACTGATAGAATGAGGAAATCTATTTTGCAACTCAAAATATGACAGCTTTTGTCTCTCCCATCCCTCCGGGGTTTTTTTTAAAAAAAATTGTTAAATATTTGTTTTACTCTTCAATGAATGTTTTAGTTTGAAAAGGAGATTATGCTGCATTCACAGTGAATCCACCTGGAAGACATAAAACAAGTTGCCACCAGTGTCCTCTCTTTCTGGCACAAATGAGATGAAGAAGGCTCCCTCACAAGTGAAACTACTGAGACAGGAAAGCCAAATAATCTTCATACCCTGAAAATTAATCTCTCCAAACACACTCAGTCCATAAGTAGAGCCAGGAGGAATTCAATTTCTACACCATCACCTCTGCAGTTCTTATTCCTACCTAAAAATCCTGGCAATAAGGTTGAACACAGTTAAATCAACTCACACCATTAGTCTCAGTCATAACAGAACAGCAAGTCCACTGTGTAAATGCTTCCTATCTCTCATCCTTTTTGATGCTAGAGGAACACCACCACAGTTCTTCCAACTGAGAAGAAAGATCATGACACCCCAAAACTCCACAAGCCTTAAGAACACAAGGTTCTAATACAACTAGGATTAGGAATTGTCAGTAGTGAGTCAAGCAAGCTCCTGTCAAACCTACTTCTTCCATTCTTTGAAAATAAAGATTTGAAAGATAACTACAGAAACACAATATTCATGGTGTTAAAAGTCAATTAAAACGTGCATTAAGACAAAAAATGTTTTATGTACTGTTAAAGCTGATGAACTGTTTCAAAAGCAGCAGTTAATAGAAATAATTAACCATTGCAGGTCTTTCCTTATCAGTAAGTGATGCTGAAAGAAAAGCAAGCCTACCAGAGAGGAAATAGAGCAAATCATAGCATTAACACAGCAGCTGATCTAAAGCAAGGCAGCCTAGTCATCATTTGCTATGATCAGAAGAGTGAATTCAAAATGAAGTTCAGTCATCTTATTCTTTGGAGAAATTCCTTCAAGAAATTTGAGAAATTACAGGCTAGTTAAATACACTCAGCTGGCAGAAGAGAAAGAAAAGGTGACCACAGACATTATAAAATTGCTGAGAGGCAGAGGTTCTACCTCTTGGGATGAGACTATAGGATGCCATTTTCCAACTCCTTTAATCTCTCTGTACTTATAAAAAGGAGGTTTTCCTTCTCCATTATTGCAAGGATGAAGTAATTTATCCTCTTTCAAGTCTGGTAGGATCCCGAATTTCTTGCTGGTTTTGTATTATATTCCAGTGAGGTAAAGAAATTCTTCAAATCTCTATTACCCAAAGGCTCTGTCTTCAGAATGGAAATTCACCTCTGTTGAAAAAGGACCTACCACATCCGCTGTCTCTTAGGCTGCTGTGTAGGAACAGCTTATATGTAGGTTCTTCTCAAGGGCTAGTATTACTTGAGGGTAAAAAAAATCTGCATCTGGGTAGTCACTAGAGCAGTCACAAGCAGGGCCACTTGTCATCTGCAGCCAATTCAACAAGTGAATTTGAAACAGCCCTTTTGTTCCCAGAGCAGGACCATAATGTGTCCAGTAAGAAAGGGACGTGGGTGTTTTCTCATTGAACAGGAAAAAGGAATGGTCTTATTATCATCTAATTCTATGATTCTATGATTCTAATGTTCTGTGCACTAAGAGACTAATCAAAAAAAGATTACTTTTTTGGGGACACTAAGATTCTCATAAGAGACATGCTTATAGAAACTGAAGGCTGCACAAATACTCCCACTTTAATGATCTCTTCAATTTTTTAAATCATAATCTTGAAAAAACAATCTTGATGTGCTGAAGGTGTTTGTAGTTCCCTTCCTTTGCTGGCTGTGCTCACACTTCAAAGGCAGGAGGCACAAAAAGCCTCACAAATTTTCTTTTCCAGTTCCATTTCTGGACTCACAGCAGTAGTCATGCTCACCCCAGAATGGAGGATGCTTTCTACAACCAGCAATTTTATTTTCAGCCTTCAAATATAAACACAACTTCACAACCTCTAGGATTAACTCCATGAGTAAAATATTTTACCAGCACAACTTCCACCTGGAAGAGTTAAATTTCTGGCAAAGGGAATAAGGAGCTCTGGTCTTGCAAGAGGTTACCAGATCTAAATATATATTTTTTTTAATCTGTGCAAAACAGCTTTTCCCATTGTTCTCAAAATATGCTTAAATTCTTAAAAATTCAGCCTGAGGGAGACATCTGGCATGCAATGTGTGAGACCTTGGAAAAATTAGGAACAAGTGAAAATAGAAGCTCTTAATAGAAAACGCCAGGCACCTTTAACAAAAGATTTTAATTACCAGAGCAGAACTGAACTCAAAAAAGCAAACAAAAATAGCCTTCCTAACCCTGCTGCAGCTCAGTTGAAAATTAAATCCTCTTAAAACGAAGACACAACTGAAAACGTAAAGTGTAACTCTTAAAAAATATTAAAAAATAGGAGGTAGTGGAAGTATAGCAGTAACATTATTCCAGCTCAGGCAACTAAAGCTTAAATAGAAGCTTACTGAATCCAAAGGCTGGTAGTTTCTTTCACTAGAATAATACACCAAATCATTTTTACAGGTAAACAGCACATTTTTATTAGGTTTTTTTTTTGAGATAAGACCAGCAGATAAGGAAATCAAGGCTTTTATTTTAAAGGACTACTTTTCTTAATTTGCTTGTAACACACAAACATTTCAGTTTAAACAAAAACAAATGAACAATTGAGTTCTACTCACTGAAAATAGGAATGCAACCACAGCTGCTTCTGTGCTGTCTGTAAACTGTATGGAAGAGAGCCACCAGCTTCAAGGAAAAAAAGAAACAGATTATGTACATTTGTTTGTTGAAAGACAAAGCATTTTGGGGAATAAGTTCCCTCTACTATCCTCATGAGGTAGAGAAAATGGTTAAATGCTTGGGGGTTTTGGTTCATTCTTATAATTCAGCAAGTTCCTAAACACCATGCAGCAGATGTAAAGAGAAACTATAGGACACAAAATCAAATCCTCTTAGAAAACAGATGTTTATGGGTAATTTTTTGTTATGAAACCACTTGATATCAACAGATTGGAATCATTACCCATACAATCTAGAGGGAATAAGTGGCTTTGAGGAAAAAGCCCATAAAATGTAAAAACACACACACCACAAAAACCAATCAGCATTATTTTAATGAGGAAAAACTTCTATGATGAAACTGTATTTGTATTGATTTTGTCTTTGGCTAATGCATGTCATGATTCTTCAAATTAATTTAAGAAAGAAGAATCATTCGTGGTACACCGAGTTCTGTTAGAATTGTGTATTAAAAACATGATGCAAATCCTATTGTTCTAGAAGACACCATCAGGACTCCTTAAAAAAGGAATTCAGTATTCTCTAGGATGCACAGATATGTTCATTTGCACAGAGATATGAAGCTCATTCTTTCACAATATGAAAGAAATGACAGTAAGGAGCCAGTTAGAGATGTAATCTGCGCAATATCAAGAGTATCAGCTTTGGTAAACAGATACTTTAGATGTCTGCACATATTTCAAGAGACTAACTTAGCACAAATACATAGAAACTCAAGTCAGAGAGTTTATAGAGATGTCCAAAGACTACTCAGAGGAAAGAAAGCTGAAAGCATTCCTGCCCTATTTCATACTCCATTGGATCATAGAAACAAGAGAAGACTCTTTAACTGTTTGGAAAATGGTTTCCAGGATTCTTTGCTCCATCATCTTCCCTAGGAACAAGAGGCTGCCAGGACTGCAGTAGTCCAGATCCTGCTTTTTACCCTTTCTGAAGGCAGAAAAGAATTACTTTCTTTTGGTCTTAATGAAGTTCTTTAAATTGCCTTGACCTTTCAAAGATTAATCAACAACAGACACATGCTGACATCAGCGTCCATCAGCATGAGTGGATACAACCCATCTAAGTGCTTGTGTCTGAGATATAGAAATTCCACTGCCTGAGAATACTGCAGTACCTTTCTTCTTTCAAACTGGCTGGAGCTATGCTTTCTATACATACATATCAATTTCATTAACACAAACATGGGAAGATTGAACAGAAGAATTGCCTACTGCAATATTAAAAAAAAAAGACTAATGAGTTGTAAGAAATCTTTTGTTCCATTGTATCTGACGTGCAGATACAATGAGAATACACAGAGAACTCAGTACACACAAACATGAAGCTTCTGCCAAAATGGAAGTAAAACCTGTGATAGAACATTGAGAAAAGCTGCTCTTTCCTATATATCTTGATGTATGAACATGGCTATGCAGACTTAGACATTATGATAAGGGGATTGGAGCATCATCCTGCTGAGGAAAGGCTGAGGGAGCTGGGTCTTTTTAGTTTGGAGGAGACTGAGGGGTGACCCCATTTATGTCTATAAATATGGAAAGGGTGAGTGTCAGGAGGATGGAGCCAGGCTCTTCTCAGTGACATCCAATGCTAGGACAAGGGGCAATGGGTGCAAGCTGGAACACAGAAGGTTCCACAGAAATAGAAGAAAAAACTTTGTCAGGGTGAGAGAAGAGTGTCCCAGGCTGCCCAGAGAGGGTGTGGGATTGTCTCCTCTACAGACATTTAATCCCCACCTGGACACCTTCCTGTGTGACCTGATCTGGGTGTTCCTGTTCCAGCGGGGAAGTCGGGCTAGATGATCTCTTGAGGTCCCTTCCAATTCCTGACATTCTGTAATTATAAATAAATGCTCACAGGGCTTTTCTACTCAATCCCAATAGGACAGCTGGAATCAGAGCTGTAGTAACAGTAATAAGAAGGATTCCACTGACATCTATTCTACCAAGTTTTCAGCAAGAGAACAGCTTCAAGTTTATTCAACACCAACCACTGAAGTGATTTTGCAGGATATTACAACCACAGAGCACTAATAAAAAAGGGGTTCATCTACTTACCAGGATAACCTTCCAGACTTTGCCTTACATTGTCCACAGTAGGATAAACCTTCACAGAGGTGTGGAGGAGAAAAAAAACACAGCAAAACTTTAGAAACACAACTCTAACTGCATAAGACATTGATTTCCAAACAAAAACACCTTGAAGAGAACTTATTGATAAAAAAATTTCAACAGAAAACATTAAAAGCTTCAATTTTCAGAATGAATGAAATGACACTGCATCTTATAGCTAATTGTGTGCCAACAAAGCCTTTAGTATTTCTACCTCTCTTGCAGAGCTTAAAATCAGTAAAATTCAATCAGTAAAAACAATCCTGCTTTAACCACTTTCCACAGTGGTGAAAGTAAAAGCTTCACACTGTCTTATGATAGTTCAGACTCATATTTCAAATACAAATAAATAGAGGCAACTAGCATATGGTAAGGGTGTAGTGTGACAATATTTTGTCCTCTACCTAACAAATACCTGCGACAAACTTTCTTTGCTCAACCCCTTAATGGTGCCAATAACATGACCAAAATAACCAGGTTAGAAAATAATTTGCTTTAGGTAGTAAACACTCAGGTTACATCTCAGTAGCAGAAGCAGCTTTATGTACAGAACTTAACAGTAGACAAGCTATGGAATAATTTTTATTATATGCACTCAAGTGTCAATCAGATGGAAACTGCAGTACATTTCTATAGTATAATATCTACAAGTAAGAGTCACCAAGTGGCATTCTGATGGTTTCAGGATGGAAACTGCATTATTATCTTCCAAAAGTCAAAAGCAAGCCAGTGACTGAGATTTAAACAACAAATAAATATGAAATAAAGGTCACCTAGACCTAAAAAGACATACCAAATGAATTGGAACATCACTTTTAAGGAGAGTTGCCACACTGCTGCCTGCAGCCACCAGGCTCTCCTGGAATTCTGAGCAAAGCCATTTGGACCCATCAGCTCCCATTGAACCAATGCTTGAGAACTGACCAACAACAGGCCAAGATTCCTGTGCTGGTATTGATGAAGCATGATCTTTCAAAAGCTAGAGAGAGAAATGAAAGCCTCGTTAGACTTCCAATGGGCAAAAAACTCATTAATTAGGGTATTGATACACTTCTGAAATTATCCTCTATAATTCACTTCTGACAAGAGACAACATTCATACTATGTATTTAATTTTGGACTAAAAACATCATCAGGGTCTCCAAATAAACCCACTGTTCCTTCAAGGGAAGGTCAAACATCACAAGTTTTATCCAAAAGCATCAAAGCCAACCACTAAATAGTAAGTAAAAAGAATGCTAGCAGCTCTTCTTAAAAAACATGAAACAACAACTTAATCTTTTTATATTTGGTGGTGGTTGCTGGCAATAAAATTCCTCTCATATCCTAAAGCCCCAGCTACAATAGAAGCCCAGAATAAGAGGGGAACAAAGAACAATGAAACAGAAAATTAAAATAATCTTTTTCAAGGAGTTCTTCCCTGTGAATGGAATTTAAAGCCACATTAAAACCAGACAGATACAGGCATATATTAAGTTGCATACAGTGGCTACATTTCCTCCCAAGGGAGAGCACCTAAAGTGGCTTTAATCCTCACTAGATCTACCTGTATTGTCACCAAAAAATAAATCTTTTTAATCACATGAACATTTGCCACAAGACCATCTTTATCCTTTACAGGCTTCTTCCATTTTATTTGTTTTCCTTTGCTATCTTACGAGAAGAATAAATAAATAAAATCACACAAACATCATATATCAGAAAGGCCAAGATGTTTTAGAGCAAGGGGAGGTCCAACAGAGTAACTTCACCTTGAAAACAATTGACATTTTGCATGTCACTGAAGTTTGCTACTTCAGCAGAAGTTGAAAATTCCCCAGTTATGAGAGGGATTTAACAGATGACGTGAAATACTTCATCTGATTCTAAACAAATACAGAACAAGGGTCCTATGACCTTGAAATTATGGCTTATGGCAACTGTGGCTTATCTAAATAGAGTCACAGAATGGTTTGGCATGCAAGGTACCTTAAAGATCATCTAGTTTCAAACCACTAGCCAGGGGCAGGGACACCTCTCACTACACCAGGTTGCTCAATGCCTCATCCAGCCTGGCCTAAAACACCTCCAGGGACTGAGGGGGCATCCACAACCTCTCTGGGCAACCTCTTCCAGTGTCTTACCACCTTTTTTCTCTCCAGCCTAAATTCCCCCTCTCCCAATTTGCATCCATTACTCCTAGTCCTGCCATCCTATACCCTATTCCAAAGTCCTTCCCCGGTCTTTCTGTATCCCCCTTCAGGAATTGAGAACATACTGTGAGGTCCCCCCTGAGCCTTCTCTTCTCTAGGTTGAACAACCCCAATTCCTTCAGCCTGTCCTAGAAGGGAGGTGCTCCAGCCCTCTGATCATCCTCATGGCCCTCCTCTGGACCACATCCAACAGCTTAATTATAGCTTTACTCTTATAATGCAGAGAGGTGGGAGTAAAAACCTGCATTTCTAATTATTCAGGTGGTTGAAAAATCACTAAAAAAAAAAAACAAAAAAAACCCCAAAAACATCATCTTAGAAATGTAGTAGAATAAAAACTAAAAGCCTGACTGAACTGATGACAAGAGTTTTATGCACACTGGTTTTTAATTCAATGGCTTTTTGCCAGGTCAGTAGGGAAAAAGGAATAGTAACCCTTAATGTTTAACAATAGAAAATAAGCCTTTTCCCTGTGTGCAGACACTTTTGTATCAACACATCTTGTCTCAGTGAGTGCCTTTGGAACAGGCAATATTGATGGTTTGCTGTCATAGAAGATTTAACTTTGATAGTCATGCTTGTTAAAAATATCAACAGCAGACAAAAGTCATTGGAGTGATGGAGACTGCTCAGAGATCTGTAAGCACATGACAATTCAGACTACAAGCTGACCATGGTAATAATAACCAGGAATATTTATGTGCAAAGTCCAAACAGTCATAAGTTGCAAGCTTATGTTACAGCTAACAAACTGTAATGATGTATTAAAAGACTGCTGATCATAGCTGGGAAAACTGAAAGGAACTAGGAACACTTTCCAAAATAATATCCTTTTACCTGTAAATATAAACAAAAACAAAGTTACAGTTTCAGTACCTTCCTGAGCCTAAGATGACCCCACTTCTCTTTATCACTACCTTGGTATCGTCCAGGGGTGGAACCAAGCAGATAAACTCTAGAGAAAGAAAAAACAAAACCAAATCATTTGCAGCTCTGTAGCATATGTGTTTGTACAGAGTTAAGGTATTTTAAGAAAAACTAGGAACAAGATTGAACATAGAGGTGAAACTAGAAATACTTAATCATAGAATCACAGAATAGTTTGGGCTGGAAGGGACCTTAAAGATCATCCAGTTCCAACCCCCCTGCCATAGGCAGGGACACCTCCCACTAGACCAGGCTGCCCAGTGCCTTGTCCAGCCTAGTCTTGAACACCTCCAGAGAGGGGGCATCCACAACCTCTCTGGGCAACCTGTTCCAGTATTCCAGTATAATCCTCCACATTTAAACAAAAAAAGTGATTTTTTAGCTGTTTAATTTATCATTAGCATCCTAGATGGCTGTCATGCACCAGCAAGTTGTTCTATAGCATGGACAGGAACTGCACTGATGAGCACAAAAAATCAGAAGAAAAATGACATTAGCAGTAAATTCAAAGCGCTTTTGTTTGGCACAGAACTGGGCATGTCATTTCGAGCAAAGCCAACCCATTGCCACATCCAAATCAGCAAATTCAGGTAACAAGATTTAATTTAGGCACCTAATGGCTCAGATGCAAAGTACAGCTTTTTCATTAGTTTTCCTGATAAGGAGTTTAGTAACCTGTTTGACTTTGCCTTGAAAAAAGAGACCTGTCCATGATAATGACAAGCAAACAGTTTAAGAAGCTGTTTCTTACTGCACCTCATGCCTGGCTTTACCCATGAATTCTTGTCCCCTGCATATTTCAAGGAAGTATGGGAAGTATATGAAAGAATTAAGCATCCTGCATTACTTCTAGTAATATCAGTGAAGCGATAATAGACTGTTTCAGGACAGAGGATATTGCTGCTTCACATAGCATTACCTGCTAGACATGATTTATGTCTGCAGAGGGCAAAATTCAGCATGTAATTATATGATTGACTTTATCTTAACAGTACAGAAACCTATTCCTAATAAAAATCTCACTATAATAACCTTTGCTTTTATGATCTCTTCTACACCACAAAATAAAGCAAAGACAACTCAAGTTTTTCCACCAGTAATTTTACTGGAGCAAATATTTAGGCCAGACTGACTTAAATGATTAACTGTGCCTCTATTATTTATAGCTACTTGCTGTCAATTCACTGCTGATATCCCTTTTTTCATTCCTTTAAAAATGACTATAAAACTAGAAGTTGGTCATTTCAGCATGACCTGGCATAAAACAAATTTTTTAAAACTGCCAGGCTCACATTTGGGCACTTGAGTCTGAAACAAGGTAAGCATAGAAAACAAACTCAAGCTATAATAGATCCTAACTGGGATGTTTAATTTTGAGGGATAAAAAGCATGCAAGCTACTCTAAACACAAGATCACATGTACCTTGTCTCAGATAAATCATGTTCTTGAATCACATCTATCCATTCCTTGAGGGCAGGAGCACTGTAGGCCATCAAGTATCTTATTAGGTCAGCTTTAAAATTAGTTTCAGATTCTCCAGTAGAACCAGTTGATCCCTGAGGTAGCCTTGGGTATAGAGGGCTTATCCATATTCTAAAAAACAAAGGCACAAAACAAAGACATCACAGATTAACACAGTAAGTGATTAAAGCACTTCTGAAGGTCTCAAACATTGGACTGATTTATTGAGATACTGACAATAAAGTGACTTGCCTTTAGTTCACATTTACACAAGAGGCAAGTCAAATACTGACTACATTAAAACTAATGCTTCCAAGTGAAAACAGCAATCTCAGCATCGATCCACACAATCATTTAAAGCTTCCACCACTGTTAAACAGGCCAGGCTCATGAAGTAGTCCTTTCATCAACATTTTCTGCAAGAACAGAAGACTGCAACACAACCTGCTAAGTTACTGGTGTGTGTAATCATAGAATGGTTTGGGTTGAAAGGGACCTTTATGATTATCTAGCTCCAACCCCCCTGACATGGGCAGGGACATCTCCCACTACTCCAGGTTGCTCAGTGCCTCATCCAGCCTGGCCTCAAAAACCCCAGGGAGGGGACATCCACAACCTCTCTGAGCAAGCTCATCCAGTGTCTCACCACTCTCACAGGAAAGAACTTCTTTCTTCTCTCCAGCCTAAGTCTCCCATCTTCCACTTTGCATCCATTACTCCTAGTCCTTCCATCACATATCCTACTAAAAAGTCCTACCTCAGCCTTTCTGTACCCCCCTTCAGCTACTGAGAAGATACCGTGAGGTAATGATAAAGAATACTTGAAAGGTCTACATAGTTTGAAGAGCAGCTCAATGATACTTTCCTCTCCAGAATTTCCATCAGAATAAAATAAGGTGGGCACTATGCAGGGAAAACATCTAGTATTTCTTTCCAGGCACATATTACTGTATTCATGGAAACCAAGGGTTCTGCATTATCAACTCTAAAACATGTTGATACTATCCCTTGTAATTCAGAAGCCAGTGAACCATCATACTAGAGATACTGTGTATTATTGCAGTGTGCAAAAGCTAAAAAGAAAAATGTTTTTGATGTTTGACAAGCAGGGCAGCTTGTTCAGCATCCCAAATACAGATTTTCATGCCACCTTAGCTTTCTGAAAAACTCAACTGCCACAAGATAATAAAAGAAATCTCCAACTAAAAAACATCAAGGCAGGAATAAATAAAAACCAGTTGTACTTTTGCTACCCACAAACTTTCATGAGAGCTTGCCTCAGATAAGTGAAAAACTGTGCCACCTTTCATGGTAGAGAATGAATGTCAATGTGACAGTAACTTCTGAAAAGTTATTCTGAGCTAGTTGCACTAAGAAATCAGAGAATCATAGAAGGGTTTGGGTTGGAAGGGTCCTTAAAGATCTAATTCTACTGGCAGGGACACCTCCCACTAGACCAGGTTGCTCAGTGCCTCATTTACCATGGAGAAGTAGCTAAAAAATCCTGCCATGAAAACAGTCAAGAAAATAAGAGGTTGAAAAGCCTTACACTAACAAATCACTTTTTTTGCTCTGAACAAGACTATGTTCTAAGCCAACGATATTCCAGCTTCCACAAAAAAATGAAATAAGGAAGAAAATTTATTTCAAGGAAAGGATACTGGGTCTTCTGCTGTACTGAGCACTAATGGTGTCCAGCATTTATCAGGTTACATTCTGTATACAGCCACAGCAGAAGTGGTACACTTATAGTATCACATTATTCTTATAATATTAAGATAATTCACAAATAGCTGCTTCAGATTAATATAAAAAGTGTTTGATAGCTAAGTAATTTTTCCACAACAAGACAGAACACACAGAAAATGATCTTAAGTCAGTCAGACTGAGTTTAAGATAACAGTCAGCTCAGGATAAGATTTTGCTTTCAGTAGAAAGCAAGTACAGTTCAGGTATAGATGGCTGCTACCCTCCCAGGTTTCATTTTATTTGCAGAATACGCAAATAAAACACTCTCAATCTCTGTCTTGAGAGTGTAAGACTTAATACACTAGGTCAGATGATGCAGTGCTACATCTCCAGTGGTAGCAGGTATCTAAAGTAAACATACACCTGCTAGAGGTTGCTGCTTACCCCTGAGTCTTCTGGTACCAATCATCAGCAATAAGATTGGATGTATGTATCACAACTCGAAGGCCTTCTTCATATAACAGCAGCATCATTTTCCTTTTGAAAAAAGGAACAAGATATGTATCGCTTTGTCTGTTTCACATACACTGGAAGTAGGATAAAAACCAGAATTTATTTAAATGCTCCAAGGTAATTGCCTTCAAAATATTTGATCTACACAGTGCAAACTCACATGCCAGTCATGAAACCGCTCCTATATTTTGTCAGCGGCATCATACAATATATCCTAAAGCTGAACATCTCACTCAACTGATATCCCAAATAAAAACCAAATAACTGCAAAACTCTTGCCATATTTGCCATGTTCCTCGGATAAACTTAGTCCATTGTAGATAGCAGAAATAAGAATTAAGAAATACTAAAAGGTCCTTGTTTATAGCTGAATTTATGAACAGAACGCACAGCGAGGGTATATGGAAGTGACAATTGATCTAAACACCACTAGCTCATGAAAAAAAAAAATCACAGAATTTAGTTTAAATTTTACATTAAATCACAGGAATTACTTAAAGACTTTCCTATTGATAGGGTGAAATCTGTTCTCTAGAAGCAAAAATACCCACAAAGATTTGATTTACTGGTCTGCTACTTGTGGTCCATCTGCAGCGATTCCACAGATTTCCACGCATATACATTAGGCCTTCATAATTGTTTTCACAAACAGTGATAATCTATGCTCTTATCTAATTAATACTTTGAGACAAGTTACTAGCCCAAAGTACCAACTCTGTGGTCACCACTAGAAGCAGTTTTTTGCTTCGTAGCTATTACTTACGTGTGGTGAGTTCCAAATGCAATATCCAATTTAGCCTATAAAATAAAAAAGATGTTCATTAAAAAATTCTGTAGTGCATTCTTAGTGCATAAGAATGTTTATGAACAAGCACCTCTCCTCCTTTTTTGTTTCATCTCACTGCTCTCTAGTGGAGAGATCACAAAATACATCATTTTTGCCATCAAGATCTTTAAATGTACTCTCTAGAATTAGATTTTTAATGGCAACTCTTAGCTAGAACTGCTACAGCAGAATTTCTCATCTCCTACCTCTAATATTTTGAGAGACAGCCTTGAAGAAAAGCATCTGAGAGTCCTGCTGGACACTAAGTTAAACAGGAGCCAGTGACATGCACCCTGCAGCAAAGATGCCCAGTGTCCTGGGCAGCAGTGGAAGCATTGCCAGAAGGTTGACAGATGCCATCCTTCTGCCCTGTTCAACACTCCTGTGGCCACATCTGCAGTACTGGGTCCATTCTGCACATATACTAGAGACATTCCAACAAAGGACCATCATCCCCCCACTATTAACTTCACCAACAAACTTACCATGGGACTTATTACATCTAAATTGGGGTTTTTTTTGGTGAAAACATCATATGCAAAAGCATGAATTTATTGCTAGCCTGCTTGAAATCTTCAAAACTACTCCACAACTTAGTGCAACACCCCATTAGTAACTCCCTAAGTTTGACACAATTCAACAGTCTCAAGGAAGCTCAGCATCACCGGACTGCTTGGGAAGGAATAAAATCCCAAGATCATCCTCTTCCTAAGATATCACCATGCTTAATAACACACTCCTCCCAGAAAAACCCCAAAGCTCTGGCAATTTGGTATAGACACATCCCTCCCAGAGTCTGAAGCCAATAGTTTTGTGACTCAGGGACAGCAAAAGAGCATAACATCAGAGAGAAAAGTGGCTTGTGCCAAGAAGCATTCTCAGAGTAATTTAAACATTATTATAAGAAATACTTCTAAGAGCATTTGCTTGTATAAAACCAAAAGTGTTTCCTTTTCAGACATCACAAGAATTTGAGTGCAATATATTAGTGGAGAAGAAGTGTGGCTCTTCTGTAAGCCCCATTACATTTCTGAAGGCAGTTGCTATGTTCTAACCTCCATAGGTGACAGCCTGCCACAGACACAGAAGATCAAGAACATTGTCACCACGTTCCTGGTAAGAATATTCCCTTAAGTGTAACAAATTCTTCATTTCCTTCACAAGATGTGCATCTTTTAATCCTTTTGAGCGCTTAATTCTAACCAGAGGATGACACAAGTGGTAATTACCTGACAAAAGCTAATGTTCTCATAAGGACGTGCTTGGGCAATCAGTTCAGCCTTGGATTCTCTCTTTTCACCATGAACTATCAGCAATGGCTTCTTCCTTAAATAAAAGGAAATTACTATTAAGACATAAATTGAATTATTCAGCCTAAACCACTCCATCTAGTTATGACTTCTGGGCCCCAAAGCTAACAGGCCAGCAGAGAGATGGCACTAAAATGTATATACCTTATTAACTAACCCAAAGAAGCAATAACTATAAGAGAATCTCTAGTAGAGCCACTAGGAAACTTCAATTAAAAGCAGGAATCATCAGACACCAAAATAGAAACAAAATCTTTTGAGGAACTCATCTGTACAGCTTGAAACAGATAAAAGCTTTCAAAAGTACTGACAGAAACAGTGTGGATCTGAGGCAATTTAATTATTGAGAGGAGAAAAATGAGAGGAGAGAGGTGTAGGTTCATATTGTCTTCCTAATACAGGGAAAACTGTACCACACACTCATTTCATCTGCAATTATCAGATTAGAATTTCAAGCAAACCTAAGAATTGCTTCCACAACAAAAATCTAGAAATCTCAGTTGAATATTCAACTAACATAATCCTGATCATTTTTCCATGGTTTTCTTATGCGCTTCCTACATTCTTCCCTTCCTTGTGCATTATCCTGCTCTTGGCTCTGTAAACTCTGAAGTAAAAAGATTCCTGTTCCATCTTGATTGGTCACCTACTGCATTATCATCATGGACTACAGTGGGACTTGCTAAGTGTTAATGAATAAAAATCAGAAACCACCCATACAGAACTGAGAGCATTTAACAGTCTAGAAAAAAAGAGGTGAGAAATCAATAGAGAACTACAACTGGAGCAAGTGCACAAGAGACTAAACACACACAGTAACAATGATTTATAACTGTGAACATGTGTTTATCACTCAGTTACAACAGCAATTGGCATGAACAGAATGACTTGGAAATTGTATCATTCCATCTCCATAAGGGAAACATACCTGAACTCCTGTGGATATTGCCTTACAAGCCATCCAATATCTATACAGTAGTTAAACTTGAACATAAGAAGAAAAAAAAGTCATTAAGAAAAAGCAGTTTTGTCAAGAGAGCTAACTACAAAAAAGCTGTCTATATAAAGTCACTACTGAGCAGCACTTACTAAGTAGTATGTTTTTAAAAAAAGTGAATTTTTCAATTTCACATGTTTTATTTCACGCCTCCACAACTCAGGAATGAATTTGAAAGCACGTATTACTGTTCATAAAATTTAATGTGCAGAAAAATAGAATCACATACAGATAATGTAAAAAAACTCTGGTCAAGAGCCAGCTCTTCAACATGTGCTTATACCACAAATTATGGCAAAAACTATTATGCAACAAAAGAATATATCATTCCTAAATGGCAAGGCATTTTTCTTAAAAAAAAAAATAAAAAATACAAGCATGTAAATACACATTTTTCAGTTACTCATTTTCAAAAACAGGAGAGTAATCTTAAAATGGCCTGAATTCTAAGCAGAACATGGAATGATTATTGGGATTTCAACAAATTGTTGCACAGTTTGAACCATGTGGAGTTGCCTCTGTTAATATCAACCACCTGACACAAACACAGATGATCAAGTTTTAAGGCAAATAAAGTGAAATCAAGCAAGTGAAATCAATCTGACAAAAAAGAAACTCACCTGGGCAGAAGATACAAGAGTCCCAAAAAGAGGAGACAAAATATCTATTAAAAATATTAAAGCATAATTGAGTAAAAAAAAAGTTTCAAGTAAACAGTTCATATTTGCGTAATTACTACAAGTACCACATTGCTCTCAGACTTAACTTACAATCTTACTGTTTTGAATATTCAGGTGAAACACATTCTTATGCTTATAAAAACTCACTAGCAGAAAGACCAAGTTCATAAACAGAAAAAGACATCAATTCTTATGCTCATAAAAAGTAATAACTATTTCAAAGTAGAAAAAAATTTTGAAAACTCACTAGCAGGAAGACCAATATCATAAACAGAAAAAGACATCAAACTACTTTCTCCCGAATAAATAGTACTTGAAAAACTGTGGCAAAGTAATAAGGGCATGGTTAATTCTTAAAAGCTTATCTGTTGCAGACTGATTGTAGGATAAGGGTATCCTCAGTTCATTCATGGTAAATCCCACTGAGCATTTAACACCTCAGTAACTAAAGCAACTTGAAAACATATCCCACAAATACATTCTAGGATGGACAAAGTACTTCATGCCCTCTCTCTACAGAGATCTGGTTCTGCAGGTTACAAACAAACCAAAAAATGCTCAGCTCCTCTACCAGCTCCACTAGTCACCTAACAGGCCAATTGCTCCTGAGAGGACATCCCATAAGCCACCAGAGCTCACAAAGTATATTAAAGACATACAGCAGTAAAGCAATTGAGGTGTCTTAATACCAGACTACCACCAATAATCAATGCTCATAGGGAGCATGTGAGGTTTGGCAATGCTGGAATCTAACTGAACAGACATTTGTTCTCCTTCAAAGAGCCACCTTGCTTTACTGTATTTCAACTCCTATTAATGCATGTTTCTGAGTCTTTCTTACCAAGTATGAGATACTTCACTCCCAGACAACAGAAAAAGCTGCTCCCCCTTACATCAAACTACAGCTTCATAGCACTCCTGAAGCACCAGTCCTGTCCACCAAAGACTTCACTGAACCTTGACTTACTTCTAACAGAATTGAAATGGGCCCATCAGACATCCCACCTTGTAGAGCTCCAATTAATAGTAAATTAGTAGCTCCAAACTCCCCAGCAGCACAAAGAGAAGTGATAATTACTCAGGGAGCATGGTTAGGCACTTTGCTATGACTTCAAGACAAGCATTTCTCCCCACAAACTCCCATGGAAAGTAGCAATAAGCAACACCAGATGATCTCCCTTGGCCAAACAAACATCAGATTTGTGCAGCACAACTGAGAATTTGTAACAGACTCAGCATTGTCCAATTCATGTTTTATATGCACAAAAAAAACCCTAGAAAGATAACTGAACTGCTACAACTCGCACATTCAGCATATGAAGCCTCACTACACCAAGGAATTTAGAAACATCCACTAAGTTAAAAATGAAAAAAAAAAAAAAAAAAAGACATCTTTCCCAAACAAATCTCCC
>VZTY01024263.1:43211-57649 GCA_013400935.1 Turnix velox | reverse complement strand
TTTTTTTTTTTTTTAGTTTTCATCATGTCTTCTGGCTTTTTGCTTGTGGTGTAATAAATCTTGGTAACACACCAATCTCAAGTGGGCCCAGCTCCAGCAACTTTTTACCCAAAGGCTGATTCTCTTCATTCTAGCCTTGGTGCCAAAACACATGTTCATTACACCACACCCTTACCTGTAAATCTTTCATTTGGGTAACAAATGCAGAATAAAGATTGTACTTGGGTTCTTTTTTCAAGAGAATTACCACATAGGAATTCCTGAACAAGAACACCCAGTGGCCTAATATGTAAGGCCATACCTAGCAATGTAATACCCAATAGGTTTGAATATGTTTCTAGATGAGCTTTTTTGGGGTTGAGATGGCTCTGCATCCTGATGTAGGAGCATGTAAATTGCTGAGTCTCAGGATCAATGAGTAATCACAGAATCCCATAATGTCAGGGACTTGAAGGGACCTCAAGAAATCCTCTAGTCCTATCTCTCTGCTGGAGCAGGAGCACCCAGACCAGGTCACACAGGAAGGTGTCCAGGTGGTGTTTGAATGTCTCCAGAGGAGGAGACTCCACACCCTCTCTGGGCAGTCTGTTCTACTGTTCTCTCACTCTCAGCCTGTTTCTGTGGAACCTCCTGTGTTCCAACTTGCTCCTGTTGCTCCTTGTCCTGTCATTGAAGGTCACTGAGAAGATCCTGGCTCCATCCTCCTGACACTCACCCTTTCCATATTTATAAACATCAATGAGGACCTCTCTCAGTCTCCTCCAAGCTAAACAGACCCTCCTCCCTTAGACTTTCCTCAGAAGGGAAATGCTCCAATCCCTTAGTGAGAATCACTGCATTACAGGACTCATTCTAGAAGAGGAAGATTGCATACTACAATTTTATGAGCTCGTGTGTTACTCTGAAAGGGGGAAAAAAAAAACCAAAAAGGGTGGAAAGCTTACATTGGTCTTTGTGGGTTTCACTTCCACGGTAATCCAATAGAATGGAAAGCTGTTTGCGCAGGCAAGTTCAGTGTGTTTGGGCAACCCCTGTTATTAAAGAAATTGTGCACATAGAGAGCCTAGCAGTTGAAAGCAGCAAATTTTGTCATCCTGGAAACGGTGACTGTAACAGTACTTAATGTATGACTTTTTTTTTTTAACAAGAAATATGGAGAGAAACAGCAGAAATCCATGAGCTTGGAGTTTAAGATCTGAATTGAGACAGCAGGTGGAGCTAAAGGAGCTGGGCTTTTGAACCACTGCAGGAAGAAGAGAGCATGAATGAATCAAAAGAAGTGCAGAGCTTTTGTTAGGTTATTTGATAAGGAAAAATTCCTGTAGGATATAGTGATGCTACCTTCTAAAGAAAATTAAATTATTTAAAATGAACATAAAATGTAAATTAGAAAGGCACATTTCTCTGTTTAAATATTGAGCTGAAGGGGGGGGGAGGGCTGACCAATAAAATACATATCTGCAGAATTTTTATGTTAAGATTTTTGTATGTTCCATGGTTAGGCCTGTATTTTTGAGGGGCAGGTTTTTGTTTCTTCATTTTAATGCTTTACTTTGATTTTTTTGAAGAAAGATTCAATTAAGTAACTTCTAGACTAGGCTTAGACTTCAATTTCTTTCATTTTCATTTCAATAGAAGGACAAGATAAATGTACAAGTGAAGACTTTCATATAGTGTACAGGAGGCATAACCAATCTGGTTTTACATCAAATTTTATTAGAAATGCCATAAGAATCTATATCTGAGAATATATAGATTATTTCAGAGTTCTCTCATTGCTGGGAATGATGCCAGGTAGGCTGTTTATGCAGCTTGGATCTTTATCCATGGTGTGCAAGGGCTACTGACTTAGAAAAGTCCATGTTTCTCTACAGTGCAAAGAAACATGAGATGGCAAGTAGCAAGAGGGAAAATGGAGAATTAAATAGAAGCACTATCTTGCTATTGAGGACAGGCTGGCAGAGCTGGGGGTGCTCACCCTGGAGAAGAGAAAGGTCTGGGGAGACCTCCCAGTGGCCTCCCAGTGCCTGAAGAGGCTACAGAAAACCTGAGGAGGGGCTGTTTGCCAGGGCATGGAGCCACAGGATGAGGGGCAGTGGTTTGAAACTCGAGCAGGGCAGGGTTAGGTTAGACATTAGGAAGAAGTTCTTCCCCACGAGGGTGGTGAGGCACTGGAGTGGATGGCCTTTGAAGGTCCAGCCCTGTGAGTCTGTGATTATACTAAGGTATAAAAAAATAATTGTAAAAATTTAAAGTGTATTGAAATATTTACATGAACATATTCTAATTTTTTGAAGACTATTATTTCAGTTTTAGTTTTGTGTTTATTTAAACAATTAAAAATACTTCTGATTTTTAGACCATGGTTGTATGTATTTTTAGGGAGAAATAAAATATTTGCAGGTATATTTATATTTTACATTTTCTAGGTCTATTATTTGAAGTTTAAAAATCTCATGAGTGCAAAGAAGACTTCACAGTTATATAGTAGGCCAACATTTCCAGAGTTTGATGTGCAAGGTAGCTTTTTCTTCTAAATATTTGGGGTATTAATTTAATTCTAAAATATTTGAGCAGAACAGAACACCTGCAGGAAATAAAAAGGAGTTAAGATGATGTTCTAGGTGCTGCAAAGTTAAGTAAAACAGTTCCAGTGTAACAAAGATCATGAGAAAATTTTACAACTGAAATGGGGAGCAGTAGACTGGAGCATTCTAGGTGGTAGCTCTGGATTGTCTGTTGGACTATGAGTTCCTTCAGCTATTGAAAGAAATCTCTGTCTATTGACTCTACCTACTTGCTTTTCCTACCTCACATTATTTCTCTTTCTCATCTGTTTCCCTCTATTTATGCCACATATTTCATGCATTTCTGTCCCTGGTGATGGCTATAGATTTTTTTACTTCTCATGATAGACCAAGGAAAGAAAACAAAAGCAAGAATGATTTTTCTCTTCTTGTTGGGAAGCAGATGTGGTGATTCTGTTTTGTTCCTGTTAGACAACAGGGGATCTCCCATCACCAACCTGAAAAAAAGGAAAAGTTTATTAGGAGCTTCTGTGCTGACAGAGATTCAAATGATCCTTAGCTTTTTTCTTCCTGACCTGTGACAGGAGTTCAATTCTTTAAAAGAGAGGAAGTAAAACATATGGCAGCTCAGATGTTGGGATGATCAGAAAATCATCCACTCAGCTTTTTGCAATGAACTAAAAGGGAGCTTTTGAAGTGTTATTTTTGGTGAGTTATTTCAAAGGACTGTTCAAGCACTGTGCTTTTGTTTGCCATGCAATCTGTGATAGCCTTTTTTGAGATAGTTTATTTTCCTATTGGATCTGGAAGTGAATTCATTACCTAACTGGCTGATGAGTTGATTTTACTCTGAGGGAAGGTAGTCAGGATCTTACATCTGAAGCAGAAATAGTTTTAGGAGAGAAAATATTTGAAACCCAGTATTTGAGTTACTTTTCCATATTTTAGAGTGTATGCTTTCAAAATCTGAATTTTCCAATAAAAAATGTCTACTTTAAAAATTAAAACTTAAATAAGAGTGGTAGATGGTGTAGACACAGTACTTCTGAAAAAGTTTACAGTAGCAAAAAGGAATTGTAAGTATAAAATCTTTCTTTCTTAGATTATTCTTCTTTATAATGTAGCCATCCTGAAATATTTTCCAAACTTAAAGGGTGTATAATAATTTCAGAAATGAGAAATGATTAGCTCTCGTGTAAGTATAATTTTATTGAGTAGTTTTAAAAAACTACATAGCTTGCATTATTTTTCTCTTGTGTAATAACCTTGGTTGAAAATACAGAGAAATTTTTGCTTTTTAGGACTTCAAGAAAGGCTTCAGTTTTGTTTCCGAGAAGTTGAAGCCTTCAGGTAAGATTAGCAAAGATATCTTTTATTCCTGGATAGCAGGATTTTCATTGTATCTATTTCAGTTAATTGAAATGATAAGATTATAACCTGCAACTGAAGATATAAGCTTCAGCACCTAACTGTTTCAGCACCTTATGTTCAGTATATTATAAATAATATGTAAATATAGAGTGTATGAATCTCAATAATAAATTTGTAATTATAATTAAAATAACAAGCGTTCCCAGATACAGAAAGTAATTTGTTGCCTGTACTGTTTCTTAAGAAGCCTAAAATTATTTACTTTCAGATTTTCCTCCTGTAATTGAGAAATCTGTATTCAAGAGCTGTCTCTTGAAAAACTCAGTTAAACTCTAGCACGTCTTGCCAGGCAGTCAGTGAAATTTCTTACAAGGTTAGATTGACTCAGAGGAGGAAGGAGAAAATTTTGACAGTAATTTATAGGTCATAAAAAGAATGACCTCGCCTCTGCAGTTGCCTGCAAACATTGTTTTTAAAAAGTTTTGGAAAACATTGCATTGCAAAATGTAAACTTTTATTTTTGTGATGTGAATGGTTTGTTTGCAAGTAACTCAGTCATTGAGAGAAGTCATAGAATCATAGAATAGTTTGGATTGGAAGGGACCTTCAAGATCATCAAGTTCCAACCCCCCTGCCACAGGCAAGGGACACCTCCCACTACATCAGGCTGCTCAGTGCCTTGTCCAGCCTGGCCTTAAACACCTCCAGGGGTTTAGGGGCATCCACAACCTCTCTGTGCAGCCTTTTCCAGTGTTTAATACCCTCACTGTAAAGAATTTCTTATGTCTAGCCTGAGTCTACCCTCTTCCAATTTACATCCATTATTTCTAGTCCTTCCATCACATATCCTATTAAAAAGTCCTTCTCCTGCCTTTCTGTAGGCCTCTTCAGGTGTTGAGAAGCTACTCTGAGGTCCCCCCTGAGGCTTCCCTTCTCCAGGCTGAACAACCCCAACTCCTTCAGCCTGTCTTCATAAGGCATTAGCTCCAGCCCTTTGATTATCTTCATGGCCCTCCTCTGGACCTTCTCCAACAGCTCAATGTCCTCCAGAACTGGTCACAGTAACTCTAGAAGGGGCCTCACCAGAGCCCAGTAGAGGGGCAAAATCACCTCTCTTGACCTGCTGGTCACACTTCTCTTGATGCAGCCCAGTATCTGGTTGGCCTTCTGGGCTGCGAGTGCACACTGCTGGCTCCTGTTGAGTTTCTCATCCACTGACACACCCAAGTCTTTCTCTTCAGAGCTGCACTCAAGCCACTCTCCACCCAGCCTGTATCTGTGCTTGGGATTGCTTCGACCCAGGTGCAGGACCTTGCACTTGGCCTCCATTTAGATTGAGCTTCCTATGTTCAAGTCTCTGCCTGTTCCCTTTTGTCCCATCAGTGGACACCACTGGTTCCTTCCTCCTGACACCCTCCCTTTAAGTATTTGTTGGTGTTCATACTGATTTATTTTGCATTTTTACACATTTTTTTTCATTATCTTTCTCTTCTGACAAGTAAATTAAGACAGCTTCAAAATGTAAAGTAGTTCTGCAAACTCTTGGCCCATCTTTCTGTCTATGAAACTACTGAATTTTGAATTTAAACTAGAATCATGGTGTATTTATAAAAGAAGGAAAGCTCAGCCAAATTTTATGGTATGTGCTGTATCTAGTAAAGATGACATGGTATGATCAGCATTCATTATCACAGTCCAGCAAATTAAACTTGTGATTGTATATTTATCAATAAGAATTATGCTACCTGAAGAGAAACACAGATTCTTTAAAATTTCTTCTCCAAGGAGAATTTTGCGTATTTCTTTGCATACTCTTGAAAGAAATGACACAATCATGTTCTGTAACACAGATTTCTTTGGAATTTAATAGGATTAATCTGCATGGGCATTTCAGAATTTTAATTTGAAATTAGAGTCCTTTTAGATCCTCTTTTAGGTACTTATCCTTTTTTGGATATTTCTTGGTGAATATGTTGAACCAGAGGAAATATTTTTTCAGAAGTTTCAATGTAGTTGTGTCCAGATTACAACAAACAGAGCATATAAAAATTCATATTTATGGAAGTGTTTCCTGTTCTTCCCAATTTATAATAAAGAGATCAGAATTAAATTTTGACACTTAAAGAATTAAATTTTGACACTGTCTTTTGTGTTAAATGAAGTGATTTACAGAACATATACACATAAGATGTTTAGCCTTTTTGTATGTGATGACTTTGAATAAGTGTGAGTTCTAAAACTATGTCTATGTAAGCAATTAATGCAGCACAAATGGGTCAGGTCTGCAGAGCAAAAGATTTATGGTGAGGACCAGGTATCTGTGTGACATTCCCAAAGGGAGTTAACTGGACTAATTCTAATCTGGTCACCTTGTGCTGGAAGGGAACCACATCTCCCAGTTTGATTTCATCTGGAAGGAATGCAGTTAGTCCACTGTGATCACTCTGTGGTGTTAGCCCTAGTACAACCAGTGGGGGAGACCGGGAGATTCCACTTCAAAAGAGCTTTCTGAATCATGAGTAAAACATGGTGACATATTGAGACAAGAGAAAAAAAGAAGCTTCATTGGTATATTTCAAAGCTTTGAAAAATTATTATATCAAGAATAGTTTGTGTGCTTCTTTACAAAATTTTCAATGTGGTGGAAATGCTACCTTCAAACCATGTAATGTACTGGTGGGTTCCTTCCCTTTTTAAGGTTATCTTCAAGATTTCTTAAACTTGAAATGAAGTAAAATGCTTGAGAATAAGGCAAGTCTGTGATTAGTGTCACAAGAATTGAAAATGTGGGTGAGTTCTCAGTTTATGTTTGACTTTACCAACTGACCATAATTCTGCCTGAACAGGAGTAACATTTGTCATTTCTGAGCTAATACTGCAGCTACATTGAACAAAATGCTCAAGTCCTTGTGTGCACCTGATTAAAATGCCTTTCTACCACAAAAATCTCAACATTCTAGACAGAAGAGTTGCACTAGTACCTGCTAAGGTAAATGGTGTGGTGGGCTTCTTTTTAATGGGTGGCATTTGTTTCTAATAGTGTTTGGCTACATGGATATGAAATGTGACAAGTCCTTTGTGACAAATGGCTGCCTGCTGGTGAAGAGTCTGTCTGTTAAAATGAGATTCAATTCTTAAAAAAAAATATTTCAAGTGCTCTTCTCCTTTTTTCTTGTGAATATGTCACGTTTGAATTGTGTATGGCGTTATTAATTACTGCTGCTGGGGAGGTATTTGTCTTAGCTGTGCCCTTTGTTTAAAAAACATGGGTTATTTGTATGCTAAAACCCTTAGACCACGATAATGAAAACAGTAACAGGAGTAAGCTGAAAACCAATCACATGTGAATGTGAGTGAGCCTATAAATGATGAAAAATGTCTCCCAAACCACAAGTGGACAGAAAAGTCTCGTATAGTTTTTAAAGCTGGAGAGCATAAATCAGATCTTGAGGAAGAGAAGAAGGCGTTCATGATCTGCATTTTGTGCTGCTCTGCCTTTAGATTGATAGGATCACACACCAGAGGTATGTTAGGACTTTTGTGTGTATTGGTACTTTCCAAAAAAAAAACCCCAAAATGACCTAATTGTCTCGTATTTCTTTCCTGTAATTACCTAGTAATGAGAAAATAACCTGGTTTTCTGAGCCACCCCATGGAAGAAATCTTATGCTCTTTTATGCAAGTTTGATTTATAGACATGTACTGCAGAGCACAGTGAATATGAGACATTCATCTTCCTATGGCCAGTTGCCATGGAAACGTAGTACACACTACAATGTCATTCCAGCTCTGGTGATGCCTGCAGTAGTTTATTCCTTTGTTGTTCTTGTTTCTTAAGCAACTGTCTTGCAGCCTTTCATATTATCACACTTCATCACCTATACAAGTCTTTTCTCTTATCTCTTGAGAGCCATCTCTAACAGAAAAGATCACTTTTTGTCTACCCATGCATATCAATGAATGTGCTTTTTTTTTTTTTTCCCAAATCCTGGGTTAAAAGCTTATCCTGTGCCCACAAATAATATCTCATTGCCTTGAAACTGGTAAAAGAATATGGTAAACTAGACTGATTATCAAAGGATAAAGGACCTGCCTCAGCATCTTTATTTGCAGTCTCCCTACAGGGACTGGAGTTAAGATTGGAGGTGTTCAAGACCAGGCTGGACATGGCTCTGAGCAGCCTGATGTAGTGGGAGGTGTCCCTGCCTATGGCAGGGGGGTTGGAACTCGATGATCTTTAAGGTCCCTTCCAACCCAAACTATTCTATGATTCTATGATTATTATTCTGTGTCAGACAGACAGATTTTCCTGTCTGTCCTTAACTGGAAGGTGTTAGCTGGACAAAAATCCAAGAGCTGTCTAATAATATCCACACTGTTTCACCTTTGTGAGATAAGAAACAAGAGGACTGGTGGAAAAAAAAATCCTCATAATTATTATAAAAACGTACCAAAGATGTTCAGTGGTCCAAGAGGGAAGTTGGATGATTTTTATATTGCAAAGCCATACCCTAGTTTTTCAGCTTAAGGTAACTGTTTCTTGTATCATTGCAGAGGAAAAGGGTACACAAGTGAAGATGTGTGTGTTTGAGGTTCTACCTCAGCAAGAAAGTACCTCGGTACTCTTCAAGAAAGTATCTGCTCCTCCCTGCAAGTGTGACCCCCACCAGCTCTGCCCCTTCCCACCCTCCAATGGGCCAATTACAAGTTTACATGACCCTGGTTATTATGGCAACAAGTGAAAGCAAGGGCTTGTCTTATAATTCTGAGAAACAGCAGTTTCTCTACAATGTGCTACTAATTTCAGAGATTTTCAGAGAGTTAGAAGAGGCTTAGCTAAAAAGATAAATTACTGAACAGAAAACTGGTTCTGTTTTACCTCAGACCAGGACACTGATAGAGTTGAAAACATTTTGTAGAGAATAGTGAATTGACACCTAAAGACAGATGTATCTTTTGGGGAATATTAGTGATTCTTGGCTTGTTTTTCCTGTCTTCAACTCTGTTACCAATTTTGAAATCCATTTGCTTAATAACTCACTGTGATGCTTGTGGTGGGTTGATCCTGAGCAGCAATTCAGCACCCACCTAATCTCTCACTAACTTCCCCCACAGTGGGGTGGGGAAGGGAATCAGAAGAGCAAGAACAAGGAAACTCCTGGGTTGAGATAAGGACACTTCAGTGAGTAAAGCAAAGCAGAATATGCAATTTATTCACTCCTTCTCAACAGATGTTTAGCTGCTTCCTGGGAAGCAGAGCACCTAATAGTTACTTGGGGAGATAAATACCATAACCACTGACATTCCCTCCTTCCTTGCCTTTGCCCCAAGTTTTATTGCTGAGTATGATGTCATAAAATCATGGAATGATTTGGGTTGGAGGCACCATTAAAGATAATCAAGTCCCACCCCTCTGCCACAGGCAGGGGCATCTTTGACTAGATCTGGTTGTTTAAAGCCCCATCCAACCTGACCTAGAACACTTCGGCTGATGGGGCATCCACAACTTCTCTAAGCAACCTGTTCCAGTGTCTCACCACCCTCATTATAAAAATTTTTTTCTTAATATCTAATCATAATCTGCCCTCTCTAATTTAAAAACTATAGGTCCTATCCTGTCCCTATAGGCCTTGGTGAAAAGTCTCTCTCTGTTGTTCTTACAAGCTCTCTTTATTAGCTGCACAGCTCCAAAAAGATCTCCCTGGAGACTTCTCCAGGCTAAAGGCTTCAACTATCTCAGCCTTTCTTTTATTGTAACTGTAGATGATATCCTGAGTCTCCCTACAGCATGAGCAACAAATTTTATATGATATGGAAGATCCCTTTGGTCAGGTTGGGTAAGCTGTCCCAGCTGAGTTCCCTCCTGACTTCTTGGCTACCTCCAGATTGCTCACCTGGGGAGCACAGTGGGGAAAAGAAAGTCTGGATGATGTGCAAGGATGGCTCAGCAGCAGCTAAAACACTGGTGTGTTACCAGCACTGTTGTTGTTCTAGTCATAGATCCAAAACACAGCATAATTACTGCTGCTGTGCAGAAAATCCTGTAATATTATATCTACATAACAAAACCTAGTACCTAGTTTAAATAAGTACCTTTTTAACATGACAGACTTAAGGTAATACTTGATTTAATAAATGCTCTCAAGTTAAATGGTAGCATATACTGTTTGTGGCATAGCTGTGCAATGTCATTTTACTTCTTCTGGAGTATTTTGCTTAAATTAAGGGTAAAATATTATCAGTAGCATTTCAATGTGGCATGTGCTCTTAGCAATACTTATTTCACAAAGTTTATAAGCCTTGCATGAATTTCCATGAGATTTTCATCTGACTTCACAGAATCACAGTATGTCAGGGATTGGAAGAGACCTCAAGAGATCATCTAGTCCCATCCCCCTGCTGGAGCAGGAACACCCAGATCAGGTCACACAGGATGTGTCCAGGTGGGGTTTGAATGTCTCCAGAGAAGGAGACCCCACAGCCTCTCTGGGCCACATCTGACACTTTTCTCTCACCCTCACTCTGACAAAGTTTTCTCTCTTATTTCTGTGGAACCTCCTGGGCTCCAACTTGCACTTATTGCCTCTTGTCCTATCATTGGAGGTCACTGGGAAGAGCCTGGCTCCATCTTCCTGACACTCACCCTTTCCATGTTTATAAATAGGAATGAGGTCACTCCTCAGTCTCCTCTTCTCCAAGCTGGAGAGACCCATCTCCCTCAGCCTTTCCTCAGAACATCTGTAGAAAAATTAATGTTCTCTCACTGATACCTTTGGAACTTATAGACTGGTTTCAGCAAAACATCTCAAAATTACTGAGGTCAAACAAATAACTGGACTTGTGAAGATTTCATAAAAATAGATGAACAAAGAAGAAGAGAGATTTGCTGTAGAGAAAAGAGCTGTTACAGGAGTTTACAGATCTTCACAGGCATCATGGAATGTGAAGCAAACATGGCAACATGCTTAAACACCCACAGCACCTCCATGCCACGTTTTGTTAGAAAAGAGCTTTCTGTGAAGAAGAATTAATTGCCTCCTTTCTTTCAGACATAAGTAGAAATTGTGAATTCGAATTTCTTTTTAGAAACTTTTCAATAGGAGCAACTACTTATTTCCCAGATAGAACTCCCAGTTCCATTTCAACCAGAAACTGTCCTGGTCCAGGCTCTGAACCCTGGAACTGTAATTGAGTTCTCTGTATTGAGTGAAGGCTCTTCTAAATCAATTCTTTTTATTTATTTATTTTCCCAGCCTAGCCAAGGCTGTTGAAGTTTTAAGTTTCCCATTCTATCATCACATGTAACAACATCTGAGTAACCTGATGTTACCTCTTCTCATTATTATTTTATATTTGGATCCAGCCAGATCCTAACAAGACAAAATGACCACAAGAGCCAAGGACTACTTGGCATAATCTTTTTATCTTCATGCTCAGATAATCAAATAATTATTACTAAATAAAAGGCAACAATATAGTTAAGAATAAATATTAAGGGTTTTTTCTTACACATCTAAATCACAAACTTGACAGCAAATTCACTTCTTTCTACTGGTTTTTATCTGCTGGGTTTTTCTGCTGTGAGTAACATTAATATGGTAAATGCACTGCAACACCAAATGCAATGTTAATTCTTTCCCTAATTTAGTGAATGTAAATACATAGTGGCATTATCTTCTGCTTATGCATAAATATACATAATATGCTGTGACTGGAATTTTTGAGCATGAGTATCTAGTAGATTTTTCCTTATATTAATTCTATAGTGAATAATTCTGAAAAAAAAAACCAAACCATAACCATTAAAGTGTAGTTTTAAAGGGCATGTCGAGTTCTGTTTTGAGGAATTATATCAACTATTTACTCTTTTCCTCCTGGCTTCTTATGTTGGAAGGTTAATAAATTCTTCAGCCTAACTTTTTCACTCTGACAAACTAAACAGTTCAAACAGAGTCTTGTCTGGAGTCATCTGGTTAAAACAAGGTCAGCAAGGAGTCACTAATGCATTTAATTAACAAGGCTGTAATTAACTAATTTGTTCTCCAGCTCTCACCTTAGTCTTCTTTTTTTTTTTTTCTAAAAATGAATTTCAGTAAATGTGTCATGTGCTTATTTTCATATACTTTCAAATAACCATTCTGTTTCACAGCCTCATTTCTCTCTTTTTAATACTTTTAAAAATCCTGACTGTTTGGGACTGGAATCTTTATAGAGAGCCCCTTCAGGGGGTGAAATTTCCTTTTGCATTGATCAATGTCCTTCATTTAAAAGAAAGTTTGCAATGATCACACCACACATGTATGCCTAAAAATAACTGAGGAGGGTATGAATTTTAGCATCTGTAGCTTCTGAATTAAATACTGGTGTGCAGACATCACTGATTTCTCCCAAGCAGTGTCACTCCTTTTCTCTTTTGTGTCAAAAGAGTGAGTCAGGACTGACATTTAGGAAACACATGACTTTTGAGGTGCTTGCTGATGGTGAAGTTTTTTTACAGAGAGGTACAGAATACTTTTGTCAGGGCTCTGATGTAGTTTTGATTCAAGTGGTCAGTATTGTGCAGTCCAATGCAAAGTTATCAGCTTTTCAAAGGGAACATCTACGTGCTGACACGTAGAAGGAAGAAAATGATAATGCTCTGCCTGCTGTGGAGCAGGGACAAACCTTTGCTTTTCATTTTGCATCGTGATCTCTGATCAATACTATCTCTGTCTTTTATTTCATCATGTACTGTCCTTCTTTTGGGCAGGGTTTAGAGCAGCTTGTGCTGGTGGGAGGTGTCCCTGCCCAGGTCAAGGGGGATTGGAACTAAATGATCTTTAAGATCCTTTCCAACCCTAACCATTCAGTGACTGTTTTTTTGGGGATGTAACTCACACTTCCTGTCTAACCTCCTTTAATTACGTTTAATACCATTTTAACCTAGCTGGAAACAAATAGAAATCCAAACCATCCTAAATTTCTAGAACTAAGCAATGTATTGTTTTCCAGCCGAGGCAGGAAGTGTGCTGCTGAAGCAGAAATTGTGCTTTTTATTTATTCTGAGAAATACAGGTTATTTGTTAAGCTTGTGTTTATTCTTTTATTACATACATTTATTTTTTAAACATAGTTAAAGCCTGATTTAGTTGTGGCCTGTACTGCCTCGTACTTATCCAGACAACAAGGGTGAGAAGCATGAACTGCAAGTATTCCAAAGTCACTTTAGGAATGAGGTTGTTTTGAGAGGTAGATGAAGCACATCTATGGAAGGCCAGATTCATTATTTCTCTACTCATTAAACATCTTATTTCTCGTCCTGGAAGTGATTTTTTTTTTTCTTTCATTCTAAAAGAGAAAAATGAATTGTTGCTGACAGCATCTGTCATTTGGCAAAGCTAATTCCATAGGGCTGGACAAGGCAAGGAGTGGCCTAATCCAGTGGGAGTTGTCCCAGCCTACAGTAGGGGGGTTGGAACTAGGTGACCTTTAAGGTCCCTTCCAAACCAAACCATTCTATGATGCTATGATTTTCTCATTGCAGAAACAGTTTATCCAGGGCATTCTCTGTTTTAAGTCCCATGCTTGATCTTGTGTCCTAGTCACATCAAATTTACACTTTTCTCTACTTCCAAGACCACACCATATTTACAAAGTAAGGTAAATCTTAAATATTTACTCATTATTGCTCTTCCTTGCAGGTCCACCTTTGGTAGCCTTTCTCTCTCTTCTATTCTTGACTTCATGCCTCTGCCCAAGTCAGAGATATGTTTCCTCATGCAGAATATTTTCAGTGTATTTTTTTTGTCTTTTCAGTTGACTAGAGATAGAAATGAAAAAAGGGGCATCAATGTTGTGTCTTAGCACTATTTTGAAATTTTTATAGGCATTCTTAGGCACATTTCTCTAAGCAGGGCATGAAAAAATGTGGAAATGAACAGCAACACCAAATGGAATAAAGTATTGGAGAAGAATGACACAAATGGGAAGTAGAACGTGCTCAAAGATAAATGTATGTATGTCCTAATGTTATGCGTGTTGCTTAGCAACAGGCTGTAAAAGTGGGGATGAACAAGTAAGTATAAAAAGTAATTAAAGGAAAGAGGCATGTGCATGGCATGATATGGTATAATAACCAGGAATACAAGAAAAGATGAGAAAAGCAAAGATGGAGACACAACAGATTTAAAGAATGTTAAGAGAAATATTGAAACATTTTTTCATTCTTTGTAGACTGGATTTTTTCCCCCCTGTGCTATTAGCTAGAAAAAAACACAGGCAGCAGCTTCCTCCATAATCATGTCTTAAAATAATAGATCTTACCCTAAGGGAACACCAGTTTTAAGATGTGAATTAACTATCAAGAAAATGGCAAAAAACCTCTGCAAAATAATAAATCTAAAATATAACAAAAATTTATTTTGAAGCATAGAATTAACACGTATTTTTGATTATTTCAGTTGCTTAGAAAAATTTGAAGGCTGGGCTGGATGAGGCATTGAGCAACCTGGTCTAGTGGGAGGTGTCCCTGCCCATGGCAAGTGGGTTGCAACTAGATGA
>VZTY01024263.1:15742-43035 GCA_013400935.1 Turnix velox | reverse complement strand
TTTCTTATATCTAACCTGAATCTACCCTCTTCCAATCTGCATCCATTATTTCCTCCCATCACATAGCCTATTAAAAACTCCATCTTTGACTACATCAAATTGCTCAGTGACCCATCCTGCCTGACTTTGAGTGTCTCTAGAGATGGTGCCTCCACCAGCTCTCTGGGCAGCCTGTTCCAGTGTCTCACCACCCTCACGGTCCAAAACTTTCATCCTTGTATCACCTATTGTGCTGTCTGTCAGGATGAGGAACACTCCAGCAAGGGCAAAGTTATCATTCCTCTTTTCAGCCGTGAAATCAAAAAAGAATGGATAAACCAAGCTGCAGAATATCTGAAGCTCTCTGGTAACACTTCACAACTAGCTTACAAAGCAGGGAAAGAAACAGATTTAAATCAACCTTTTAACCTTACTGAAGTTCTCCAATGTGCATAGGTGCTCTAACAAAATCATTAAGAGTATGTGAATCATTAGCAATTTCTTCAAGGAGCCAAAACAAAAGTGATAAGTATATTTCCTCTGGTGCTGTTTCTGCTGGCCTTTTTAAAGGTACAATATTAGTGAATAAATGTAATTTTCTTTTCTGCTATATAATTGGTTCCTATGAGGAAAATCAACTGTTTTACGTGGAATAGGCTTTAAAAGTCCATGTGTGAAGTATTTATATTCTTCCTAGATGTAGGTCTGCCTTGATTCAGAGCAGCAAAATAAACAAAATGAATACTTTAATTAATCTGACTTGCAGAACACTTGAAACAATGAACTTTGTATACAAACACAGCAACATTAAGTCTCCCAGAGGAGACAGCTCAGGCTGGTAGAATAACTAGATGAGAATGCTTAGAAGACAGAAAAATCAGATTATGTTCCAAAATATTTTAAAACCATATTTTAAAACATAATACTGAGGTTGCTCTTAGCTTTTGTTTAATTAGAAAACTATTTTCCACGTGCAACTCTCCTTTGATGAAAATGCTATTTAATTGTTGGTGGAAAGACAAAAAAATAACATTTTTATGCTGTAAAGGTGGTCAGACAGTGGTACAGGTTGCTGAGAAAGCTTGGGAAGTGTCCATTCAGGAAGATATTTGAGAAACAACTTGAAGTGATCCTGGGCAACCTGGACTGGATGACCTCAGGGGTTTGATTTTGATTTTCTTTTATAGGTTGGAAGGGACCTTTCAGGTCATGGAGTCCATCAGTCAACCCAATTCTTGACAGGCTTCCTACCTGAACAGGGACTCAGACAGTTGATCCTTAGGTTAGGAGTTTGATGTTCTCCCAACTGAGCTACACACCCAGGAATTTCCAACCTTAATGACTCTGTGGTGATACTGAACCTAAAGGTAGGTGAATCTTGTGAATGTTGAATGTTATGGTTCCAAAGTACTCCATGAATACTAACTGAAGTCAAACTTTAGAAGGCTTTTTAGAAAAACCTTTCGAAGAAACTGCAGTTAACTATCAGTTAAAATGTATACAGAGTAAGGAATATTTGAGCATTTTTAATTTTTAAAAAAACTTGTAAAGAAATGAGTAAGGTTTTTAAAATCCGTTGTAGGAGATGAACAATCCAGTAGCAATTTCAATTAATATATTGTTATTTAACTTAATTATACATAAGAAAGTTTCAAATAATCAGAGGCTTCCTGCAAAGCTAGGAGGAAAGTCTGCTGATTGCCCAACAACTTATAAGAGGTGTGTTCAACAATACAGCTAATACAAAATAGAATTAATAATTATTCGGCTTCAGATAACTTTTATCAAATTAAGAGTGCTCATGTTGAATTTTCTCTGGAAATGTGAAATTAATTTCAAAAACTACTGAAATACTCAATAAGACTGGAGTAGAAACGAGTATAAAAATGTACAAATCAAAAGTATGTTCTGCCTTTGAATAGGAGCTTCTAGTGCAGGATGTCCCCCCTGCAGGGGAGTTGGACTGGATGGGCTTTTTGAAGGTCCTTTCCAACCCTATGATTCTGTGTTTCTCTGATTCTTTCTCCAGCTTAAAATGAACTTTAGGAGACAGGAGCAAGCCTGGTTAGACTTCCACATGAGAGCAGTCTGTGGAGCTGGCAACTCATCAGTTTAGGAAGTGAGTATTTGAGTAGATACTACCAGTTCCTCTTCTGGATGCATTTTTCATCTGATGACTGTAGTGAAGCAAAGAGGCAGTAAGAGAACTGAATGAAATCATTTTGTTTTGCTGAAAGGATGTAATTTTCAGTATTTATTTTGGCCCAGACCAGAGAACAGTTGTGTGAATAGTGCATTGGATAAAATATAACCTGAAGTCTTAAGCTGTATTTAAGAAGTTGAGACAGTTGTGTGAGTAATAAGGATGTTTGTAGTGACATTAGTTATTTGCAGTTACATTGACAGTACATTACAGTTACACTGAGTTTTTAATTAAATTACATTGAGAGTTGCATTACAGCCCGTCACAGACTGATGGATTAGGTTAAGAAGGGTATTTATCTGTGAATGATCTATTTAATGGTTTAGTGTGGTGGAGTTTCAGGTACCCTTCTCTAAAGGGTCTAGGAACAACTGCTGGAAGCAAACAGGCACTGAATTAAACAGATCTTCAGCTGATTCTCATGTTTCAAGAGCACCATCACACAAGATCTCTTGGAAACAATTAACTCTTAAAACCCCCATGTTACAAACAGGAAGCTGGGGGAAAAAGAAAGGAATATTGTCAGTCTGAGACTCCTCTTTCATTCTGGATATGACCTTTATGTGTAATTATTAAAAAATCCTCCTTTAAAATTTGGAAGCTTTTTTCCAAAATTGCTTTTCCCAGTTTTTACTTAGTGGCTACAAAGCTACTTGTGTCTCATGAAAATTATTCCCCCAACCCAAGCCATTCTATGACTCTAAAGCAGACATAGACATGTGTTTTGCTGGAGGAACCAAGTTAATCTTGTGGCAGGAGCAGCTAAAAGTCCTGAGCAAAGGCAGAATAGGTAGAACTGTGATGCTTTAGAAGTATGAATCTGCTGCTGTAATTATTCCTGCACCCATGTAACCCATGTCAATTGGATTTCCATTCCCAAAACAGAAGGAAATGGGAAGAGAAACAAATAAGGGACTTAATTCTCATTTGACAGATCAAAACCCGAGTCACAGAAATGAGATGTACACAAAACCTGACTGTGAAACAGAAACTGAGCACAGCTTATAGGTGTGGGCAGGTGTCGTGATCCCAAAGTCATTCTCCTTCCCTTGGACAGGTCTTTTTCTCCCCACTCATTCCTGCTGCAGCTGTTTTGCTGATCTTTTCAACTACTATTTTGTAATGTCATGAAGAAAATACTCACTATCATAATTGAACATGCATAAGGCTATGTATTTTTGCAGAAGAAAACCAATCCAGAGCTACAGCATGGCTACTGCCATCATGGTTTTGATATTTTGCCTCAGATTCTGCATGTGCCTCACCTCTATTAACTCTGCTCAGGAAGCAAAGTGCAAGCTGAAGTTATTGTTGCTAAAATTAGACAAAGTTTGCAGTTTTGTTGTTGAAAACTTGCTACTAGCCTGTGGTTAGTCTTTCCATGCAGTTACAGATAGGCTGAGCATTGAAGAGACCTAGAGACAGCAAAGACCAGCATAAGAGGAAATAATGACCTGCTCACTGTACTAACACTGAAGAACTAGAGTTAAAACTATCTTCCTCCTCTTCCTTCCATCTTCTCAACACCAATTAGTACTAAAACACAGCTCTCTCCAGGGAGTCCTGAGTCTTAAAACAAGCTTTGGCAGGGTTATAGGTGATATGGTAATTATTTAAAGATGAATCAATTAAGGACACTGGGGCTGGAGGCAACACATCACTTTGACTCATGCTTCAGTATTTGCCCAATTTTCATTAAAACAATTGGTCATATAATGCCCATGATATGAATAGACGCCAGAGTTTTTTAACAAGAAGTATAACTTGGAACTTGATCTTTGAGCTCCAGAGGTTAAAAATGTAACCTTTTCGTAGAACTCATTAAAATGAACATGATAGATACGAGCAACTACATAAGAAGTTTGAAATACTTTGTCAGTAAAGAGACTTTCTTTAAATAGAACCCCTACCTAACCCATGTGTGCATTTTTTAATGATTACCAGGCAATATTAATCATCTTAGCCCCCTCTTCTTTTTAATGAAGATATATAAGCAGTAGTAGCTTATAAATTAAATAGCCCAACACAATTCCATGATTTTGAATTATTCAAACCAAGTATTTCCATATTCAAGGTTTTTTTATGAATATCCAAAGACCCTACTTTGGGAACAACTAGAGAAACTGTATTTCAGGGTAGATAGAACCATCTTTGATGTAACAGAATGACATACTATAGATAATACAGTTCCTGTGCTTTTCTACACTGCCCACCATTTCTTGTGCTTCAAGCCACTATAACAGTAAGAAAACAAATCTGTTTCATTCATTCATCCAATTGATTCCCATCTTTTCACTGCTGAGACCACCAAAGAAGTTGCTGTAGGTAGTAGGTTTATTGGTGGATAAAAAAACTAACATGATCCCCACAGAATCTCTCAGAGGGCTTTTTGGACTTCCTTTTGCCAAAAGTGAAAATGGCATTTCATAAACTGCTTCCTTTTGTGCAAATTCCAGTTAGACGTTTCATTATTTAAGCCTAGATGAATAGAAGGATCCTACATGTTTCCACAGTGTTGTTCTAATCTCTTCATCTAGTTTCTGTCACCTTTTACTCCCTATCTGTTCTTTTATTTAGAATCATAGAATAGAATCACAGACTGGTTTGGGTTGGAAGGGACCTTAAAGATCATCTAATTCCACCCCCTCACTGCCACGGGCAGGGACACCTCCTCCTAGACCAGGTTGCTCAATGCCTCATCCAGCCTGGCCTTAAAAACCTCCAGGGAGGGAGCATCCACTGGTCAACCTGTCCCAGTGTTTCACCACCCTCACAGGAAAGAACTTCTTTCTTCTATCAACCATAAATGTACCCTCTTCTAAATTTAGTTTTATTTACTAATTCCCACAGATTGCTTGAGGTCTGTTATTGCATCTTCTTACTGTGTGTTCTTCTATTCAAAGAGATTAGACTGAATGCCTACAGAAGATTTGCCTGCCCTCCTCTTTCAAGGCCAGAGACTCCTCACCACATTTATTACTTTTATTAAAACATCTCCACAGAACAGGCCCATTCAGCTATTGCTGAGTTCTGTTTCTCCCTTGATTTGATATTTCTTTATGCCCCTAAATTTGTAAAAGACTAGCAGTGGATTTATTCATCATAATCATAGGATGGTTTGGGTTGGAAGGGACCTGAAAGATCATCTAGTTCCACCCCCCCTGCCATGGCCAGGGACACCTCCCACTACACCAGGTTGCTCAATGCCTCATCCAGCCTGGCCTTAAACACCTCCAGGGACTGAGGGGGCATCCACAACCTCTCTGGGCAACCTCTTCCAGTGTCTCACCACCCTCACAGGAAAAAATTTCTTTCTTATATCTAGCCTGAATCTCCCACTTCCAGTTTCCATCCATTATTTCTAGTCCTATTCTAGCTATTGCTAAATTCTGTTTCTCCCTTGATATGACATTTCTTTATGCACCTAAACTTGTAAAAGACAAGCAGTGGATTTATTCATCATAATGAGCAAGGCAGCCAGTCTGCTTCAATAGATTTTCTAGAAAGCTGTCTCATCAATGGTTAAAATCAGAAAACCTGAGCTTCTCAAGCACTTCAGCAACATTCCTAAAATCTGATTCTATGTATTGCTTTGCTAAAATTGTTGTTTACCGTAAAATCAGTGAAATCATGTTTCCAGCAAAGCACAGCTATCTAAATATAGATGGACTGGTACGTGGTCTATAAAGATAAGCTACAATTTGTTTTTATTCCTGAAGAAGCTCTCAACATTAATATCCTCAGCATTTACATAAACAGATACAAGAGTTCTAGATCTTATCCCTGCATGTGTAATCTCGATTATCCTTTTCTGGCATTTCAGACATGTAGAAGAAAGCAATATTGAAGGGTTCATTTTATTTCTACACATGAAACTCTCAAAAGCTAAGCTGGAATTTGGTTTCTGACACGATGGTAACTTGAAATAAATTTACATTAAAAAAATTATACAAAGATGTGGACATGCAATTCATTGCCAGCAGCCCATTGCTTTTTCTTCTTGAAACAGTTTTTTTTTACATATTCTTTTAGCCATGTGAAGTTTGTTTTTCAGAGGTGTGATAAGTACATCACGCTGATTTCCCTGCCTTCCTCATATTTACATCAAAAACTTCCCCTCACTTGGGTGCATCAGCTTTTTATGACTAAGTTTTGGAGTTGTTTTTTTTTACTCTGCCGAAAACACAAGCAACGTGTTTCTCCTAGAAAACATATTTAGTGAAATTACAGTCTTGTTTGCCATATGGTGCTCCATACAGATGGATGATTACTATGCAAATCTTTTGATTAGTGAGTTTCTGCTAATCTAGGAATCATTTCTTTATATCTGTTGCCTTTGTCCACTTTCAGCTCCATTCTTAGGATGATCTAGGATAGTGCCAAATCTTTTATCATCTTGGTGATACAGTTTTCCTCAACTCTAAACTTCTGGTATTTGTACCTTATTCCCTTTTCTTCATCAGGCAGAAGGATTAACTCTTGCTTCAATTTAAGAGAAATATAATGCATGAGGCATCACTCCATGCTGAATGAAATGAACTGCAAAATCTACATCTCACCATCATAAACTTTGCCTCCCTAATTATAGGCATGTGAAACTGATGATTCCTCCCAGCTTTTCTCCGAGTAGCAGGTTCCGTGGTTGAGCACTGAACAGTGTGATATATAACACTAAGGTTTGTTTTGGTTTGTTTTGGTTTTTTTTTTTATTTCCCCATGAATATTCTTTATGAAAAGATCATAGATGGGAATTACATCTTCAGCTCTCAACGTGAAATGTGAAAATTGTATGTGAAAGGAAAATGTTACATTTTTTTAGCTGGTCCTTCTGTTAAATTGAGATTCCTTAGATGCAAGGGGCTAAGGTCTGTGAGTGATGGAAAGAACTCAATCTATGTTTAAGGTGAGATTTGGTGAGACCACATCTGGAATGTTGTGTCCAGTTCTGTGGCCCTCAGTTCAAGGACAGAGAACTGCTGGAGAGAGTCCAGAGCAGAGACACAGAGATGAAGGGGTTGGAGCATCTCCCTTCTGAGGAAAAGCTGAGGGAGCTGGGGCTCTTGAGCTTGGAGGAGACTGAGAGAGGTCCTCATTCGTGTCTATAAATATGGAAAGGATGAGTGTCAGGAGGATGGAGCCAGGCTCTTGCCAGTGACCTCCTATCAGAACAAGGGGCAATGGCTGCAAGCTGAAACACAAAAGGTTCCACAGAAATATGAGAAAAAAAACTTTTTCAGGGTGAAAGAACAGTATCCCAGGCTGCCCAGAGAGAGTGTGGGGTCTCCTTCTCTGGAAACATTCAAACCCCACCTGGACACCTTCCTGTGTGACCTGATTTGGGTGTTCCTACTCCAGTAGGGGGATTGGACTAGATGATCTCTCCAGTTCCCTTCCAACCCCTGACATTCTGTGATTCTGTGAAGTCCTTTACTAAAAAACTATAGTCTCCATTATGATTTGTTCAGGCTTGCATGAAAATCACTGCCTCTAGCTGGCCTAATATTTGTTAGAATTAAACATTCCTAAATTATATAGTTGAGTTGCAAGGGCAGGAGCATCGAATTTCTTATGTCTTCAGAGAGGTAAAAGTTAGACCTTGGCACAGATGTGATCCCAGGAGATGCAACAGATGTCAATTCAGCTCTCCTGTAGAATGGTACTGCTGCACATCACTGTGTGTGTTCCAGGAGATGATTTTTGGAAATTAAGATAATCTTTTATCTTTGTCACAAAAGATTCTAATGAATGAGTCTACTAAACTGAAAATTAGTTCTTGAAATGTTTCATTTCATGTGACTATCTGTGCAAATATTTCTGACATAAACAGTGTAAAATGTAATAAAGTGATGTTCCTTAACTATATAATTCAAGGTTATAGTGAAGGAGATGGTTTCCAAGACTAAAATAGTCTTTTATGATCAAAGCTGTTGCCTTTCATCCATTTATCTAAATCAGCCCATTAAAAAAATTAAGGAATACATAGTAAGCAGCTCTTATTTCTTCAAAGGTTGCTGAATATAAAGCAGTTTTATCTATATCTAAGGTAAAAACCTAAATTGACTATGTGTAAAGTCAGATTGAGCAATTTACTTCCTCAGTGGCATTATTGGTGGAAAATTTTGGGGCCTTTTAGGCATCAAGGAAGACTAGATAGCTACAGCAAGCCATTTTAGTTTTAATGCTGTGAATCTATAAATCATCTGTCTGTAATCAGTAGAATTTGATATCTTTTAAGCCACCACAACATTAAAGAACAGTTTTACTGTTGTCAGATGGAGAATTTGAAACACTGTTTTTGTGTACTGAAAAAACAAGTTTTTTTTCTCCAGACATTGAGCAACCCGGTGTAGTGGGAGATGTCCCTGTCCGTGGCAAGGGGGTTGGAACTAGATGATCTTTAAGGTCACTTCCAACTCAAACCATTCTGGAAAGACTGGGATCAGAAAGCTTGAGTAAGAGATAAGAACACATATAATTGAAAGAAACAGAAAATAGAATTATAAAAAAAGATATGGAATGCCAAATTGGTGTTGTAACAAAAGTACAAACACCATGTGAAAAAAAATGCAGTGAGGCTTAATGTGAACACAGAATATGCTATAGAAATCCTAATATTCAGTAGTGTTCAGAGACTGGTTTGGGTTGGAAGGGACCTTAAAGATCATCTAGTTCCTACCCTCTTGCCATGGGCAGGGACACTACACCGTGTTGCTCAATGCCTCATCCAGCCTGGCCTTAAACACCTCCAGGGAGGGGGAATCCACAACCTCTCTGGGCAACATCCAGGGAAGGCTTAAGATTTTCTCCTCTGAAAAGTCATAATACAGAAAGTTATATCAAATAGATTTTTCTTACACTTATAGAGTGTAAGGCAGCCACATCTCAATGAGCACAGGGAAGAGCATTCCTCTGTGAACACTTCTTTTAGGATTACTGGCAAGTACTGGTACTTTTTCCCTGAAGTTGATAGCTGTCAAGGGCTGGGTACAAGATAAACCAAATTATTTGACATAGTGTGATAATTTTTTTGATGTCTGTTTGCTTTCTTTATTTCTAATGTGAAAACATAAGGTTAAAGGGAAAGCCAGTTCATTTTGGATGCTATTCAAATGGATTAGGTTTTGCATTCAATCCTCTTATGGTGTTAGAAGGTACAGTTGTACCAGAACATTTATCCATTAAATGTGAAGTATCTTTCTGTAGATTGCTGAAGGAATGTATAAATTCTGAAAAATTGAGAAGTTCCAGTGAAAAATTACACTTTTGACTCTAATCATATTCTTGTTTTGAAAATAGCATCTTGTTACTTCTACACTTTCCCACTCCCTTTTTTTTTTGCAGTCGTGTCTGAAGAGCAGAGTAAACTCCAGAACTGATTCCTGAAAGGAAAAGGTATTTTACCAGTCAGTTGAAGAACTGAAGTTTAAATTCCTTGAGTTTCTCACTTCTTTATGGTTATTTTTATGTTAATTCATTTGTGGATGTCCCCTCTGACCACAAGAAATGTAGCTTTTAGTGAAACTCAGTAGAAGGCATTGTGCTGGTGATACAGCATTGTAAAGTCCTGCGCGGGCCCAGCCGGTGAGGGAAACCACAAGCCACACAATATGAGTGATAAAGAAGCTTCCGTTTATTAGCCCAAATAGCTCACTTATATAGAAGGTTACAGTTTACATTAACTATGCTTATCAATTGGTCAGTGTCTATGAACTAGCTCTTTCCCATCACCTTCATTGGTCAGTGATAATAAGCACATCTCCCCATACCTCCTACCCACAGCTGCATCTTAGTTTTGTCTTCTAGCGCCTACAGTGGCGCCTCCTCAAGGTTGTTTTTCTTCACCTCCTCAAGATTGTTTTCCTCCAAAGATGTTTACCGGGACTAGGCAAGGCCAGAAGGCTCCTTGTTGATTTCTACAAAGCATCCATTTTGCCTCTGGGATCCATGTTCTCACGGTCTGCCTTTACTTTCCCAAGCTGTTTCAGAGAGCCATAGCCATAGGCCTAAAACCAGTTCCCAACACAGCATACAGCTGGTTCACAAATCTCCTTGTTCAACTGGGAAATTTTGCACTTCCCAGTGGTGGGAATTTGCAGATAGAGAATATTCTAATTCCATAGGCTGGGAAACAGACTCCATTCCCTTTAAGAATCTTGAATAAAAATATGTTGCTTCTCTTTCTGAAGCTCAGCATTGCATATATTGAAAGAACTTTGACATGATACTGGTAAAACTAGGTTTTTCTTTACATGTACAAAGCCTTTTTTTCTAACAAAGAAAAAAACAGTTTCATGAAAATATGGTAGAACAGTGAGATGTATAAAACAATAACTGACTAAGTTTAAGGCTGGATGAGGCACTGAGCAAGCTGGTCTAGTGGGAGATGTCCCTACTATTGGTAGGGGGTTGGAACTAGATGATCTTTAAGGACCCTTCCAACCTAAACCATTCTATGATTACTACTGAATATTAGGATTTCTGTAGCATATTCTATGGGTCTGTGATTGCAATGCTGCAGGATGCAGTTGGATAGTTCAGTTCAATGTTTAAAGTATACTATAACATGCCTTTCACTGATACAGCAGAGATAGGTGGCCTGATATTCTGTAAATAAATCCTAAAAGTTCCCTTTTTTTAAAGAAAAACTGTAACTTTAGCAACTGCACATTTAAAGATTTTGTTTGTACGGTTCCATCTGTTTTTATCAAGGCAGCTTTTGAGGCAGTTTTATGTTATCCATCTCTATGCTACCCTTCTGTGATTATTTATACTGAAACAGATGGTGAATCCAGTTGCTAAATAGGGAGAAAAATGAGAAGAATTAATCAGAAGTCATAAATATCTGAAAACCTCAAAGAGAAAAACATTTGTCGCCCAGTTAAGAATATTTTTACCTCTTATACAATGAGTTTTATTCACTGACAACATTAAGCAAATAGAAAAAAACCCACACAAAGCACAAAAGTTATTTCAGATTTTATGTAATTAACACTTTTTTACATGTCCATTTGTTCTTAAAATAATTTCCTAGGAGAATTTCTTAAGTCTTCTCTCAGTCGAGGTCAGGGCAGTGGGCAAGTTCCTCCCTGCCCACCTCAGAACCTCCAGGTCCTCTCAACAACAAGGACAAGGTTCTGGCTGTTGAAGGCTCAGCAGATGAAGATTTGCTAAACATTTGTCTTACCCCAGGAAAACCCCCCAGATCATTAAGGCAAGAAATGGAAAAACAAGGCCATCACCCTCCCTCTCCCCCTATCCTTCCCCCCCATCCCTCCCCCTGCCTAACCAGGTGGGGGGCCAGCAGGCCCCACAGCCTTTCTCCTCCAACCATGTCCCCTTGGGAAATGCAACTCACTGATGTCCTGCAGCAGAAACACCAGGAGGAGCACCCCACAGGAAGGCAAATGGTGTCTGCTGCCCTTCCCCTCTGGTGTTAAATAGGAGAATGGGTGGAGGGGGCTGAGCTCTGAACAACCTGATCTGTCCCTGTCCATGGCAGGGGGGTTGGAACTTCAAGGTCCCTTCCAACCCAAACCATTCTATGATTCTATAAATTCTAGACATATCTATTTGCTGTGTTCTCTAATTGAGATGAATGTGCGTAAGATAAACATGGGGAAGAACCAGAACACTAAAATGCCATAGAATTTGAATTAAAGTATATGCTTTATATATACCTTATGTACTTTTCTTTATCTGTTCTCTGCTGTGCACTTTACTAGAGTGCAGATAGCATCAGTGAAATGTGTAAATTCCTGATCACAGAATCACAGAATTTCAGGGATTGGAAGGGACTTCAAGAGATCATCTAGTCCCATCCAGAACAGGAACACCCAGATCAGGTCACACAGGAAAGTGTCCAGGTGGGGTTTAAATTTCTCCAGAGAAAGAGAACCCACATCCTCTCTGGGCAGCCTGTGCCACTCTTCTCTCACCCTAATCCTGTAAAAGTTTTTTTCTTATATTTCTGTGGAGCTTCCTGTGTTCCAGCTTGTACCCATTGCCCTTTGTCCTATCATTGGAGGTCAGTGAGAAGAGCCTGGCTCCATCCTCCTGACACTCACCCTTTCTATATTTACAAACACAAATGAGGTCCCCCTTCAGTCTCCTCCTCTCCAAGCTAAAGAGACCCAGCTCCCTCAGCCTTTCCTCCTGATACCATTTTCAGAACTCAATATTACCTTCCAATTGGTGTTCCTTGAGATTTGTGCCTCCAAACAAATAATATAATGTATCCCATTAGCCCTGGAAGAAAATTCATGATTTACAAATACTCTCATTTTCACCTGACTTCCCATTTCACAATCCCATATGCAAACTCACTAATCCATCACTGAAATGAAAGGACTTCTGTGGAGGAACGTGGCAGAAATATACAGTAATGCAAGAATTGAGTGTGAATCCATATGTAAGGCCTGCTGTGTGCAATTATGGAGCTGTTTTGGTGGGCAGAATGTAGTAATCAAAGGTATGAGGCTGGCTGCCTGCTTCAGTAATTCTTACTTGTCTCATGAGGGATTTATGTTTCGTGTAATGCCAGTCACACAAACCATATTGCCCATATTTCTTTAAATGAACTGAGAGATGCTCATTTTTCTCTATGTGTAGAAATGTTTTGGAAAATACTCCTAACTCACATGAATGCCTAAGTTTCTAAAAGGACTCCTGTTGACATTTTGCTTTCTCCAGTAACAAAGTGGTCACATCCTTCATTTTTCTATGAAATGTTATGTAAAAGTTACGTATCTGAAGTTGAGCTCAAAAAAACCCGGATCTTTAAAATAATTTTAAAATTCATGCATAGTTTAAGAAAACAATTATGTAAATCTGAAGGCAGAAGATGTGGTGTGTGATAGGTCTTCCCAGTGAAGTATTAATAGCAATCCATTAGAAGCACATCTACAGTAAGTCAAAATATATACTAATTCCAGCTGCTGTTAATACATGGCAATATAAAGGGCTTTGTGACATTATACCATTCTCTTTATCTAGCAAAATAACTCATATTAATTATTATTTTCCACTGATTTATTTTGTTCTTTAAGGAAATAGAGTCAAGGTTTGAAAAGGATAATACCCATTAAAGGCTGCCCCCCCTCAAGTTGGGTCAAATGTTGCAGTGATAATTATTTTAGTGGTATTTTTCCTAGTTTTCTTCTTCAAAGCAGTCTTAGACTGCGTGCAAGTTTGATTTACATCTCAATGTCAGGTTAGTTCTGCATTTACTCAGCCGCTGAGCAGCACCAGTTTGAAATATTCTAAAACATTTCAAGACATTTCACAGTGACAGAGAAGCTTTTCCAAAAGTACTTGAAAATTGAAATTGAAAATGTGAAAGTGGCCTCAGCAAAAATTTACTGGATAGGAAGGTTATACAGTTCTTCTCATGCTCTCTTAAATGCATCACAGAAAAGGGAATTGTAATGAGTCTTTTCCAAAGTGGAGTTCTGCTGCTCAAAGAATCAGTGTCAGGGATTGGGAAGGACCTCAAGAGATCATCTAGTCCCATCCTCCTGCCAGAGGAGGAACACCCAAATCAGGTCACACAGGAAGGCGTCCAGGTGGGGTTTGAATGTCTCTAGAGAAGGAGACCCCACACCCTCTCTGAGCAGCCTGGGACACTCTTCTCTCACCCTAAAAAAGATTTTTCTCTTCTTTCTGTGGAACCTCCAGTGTTCCAGCTTGCACCCATTGCCCCTTGTCCTGTCATTAGAGATCACTGAGAAGAGCCTGGCTCCATCCTCCTGACACCTTTCAATATTTATAGACATTGATGTGTTGTCCCCTCAGTGTCCTCCTCTCCAAGCTCAAGAGACCCAGCCCCCTCAGCCTCTCCTCAGAATGGAGATGCTCCAATCCCCTCACCATCTCCCTGGATCTGTGCTGGCCTCTCACCCTGGAGGAAAGAGGTGATCATTTTCCATGGGAGCAACACTAACAGTTCCTGTCTGTCCTGTTGCTCGGGACACCCCTGTCATGTCTTTTTTTGGGCACCCCGTCAGTGTCTTCACTGCAAAGCAAAGAACTGAGTTGACAGAGATTGTACTTAGTGAAATGTCCCTCAAGGGGTCCTTGAAACTCCTTCTAGAGCAATTGTGTGCGTGAAACTCCCTCTAGAGCGATTGTGTTTCCTTCTCCCGGAGTCCACCTCAAAGCTGCTTGAGTATTCATAGAATCATTCTTTAGGTTGGAAGGAACCTTTTTAGTCATTGGGTGTCCTCCATCTGCACTTTCAGGTTGGGAATCATGGCTAGGATTTCACTTGAATATATCCATGAATGCACAGACCCAACATTGTTGTCCCTCACCCCATCCAGCCCTATGTGCATATATTCTCAGCATCCAGGATTGTCAAACAAGTATTATTTCTGCTACATTAGTTCTGGAGTTACAAATGCTCACCACATTAGAGAAGGATTTTGGGGTGTCAGTGGATGACAAACTCAACATGAGCCAGCAGTGTGCTCTTGCAGCTCAGAAGACCAAGCCAATCCTGAGCTGCATCAAGAGAAGTGTGACCAGCAGGTCAAGAGTGGAGATTTTGCCCGTCTACTGGGCTCTGGTGAGGTCCCATCTGGAGTTACTGTGTCCAGTTCTGGAGCCCTCAACATAAGAAGGACGTTGAACTGTTGGAGCTCTTGGGTCCAGAGGAGGGCCAAGAAGATGATGAGAGGGCTGGAGCAACTCCCTTATGAAGGAGCTGGGGTTGTTCAGCCTGGAGAAGGGAAGCCTCTGGGGGGACCTCTGAGTAGCTTCTCAATACCTGAAGGGGAACTCCAGAAAGGCTGGGGTAGGACTTTTGAACAGGATATGTGATGGAAGGACTAGAAATAATGGATGTAAATTGGAAGAGGGGAGATTCAGGCTAGATATAAGAAAGAAATTCTTCGTGGTGAGGGTGGTGAAACACTGAACAGGTTGCCCAGAGAGGTTGTGAATGCCCCCTCTCTGGAGAAGTTGAAGGCCAGGCTGGACCAGGCACTGAGCAGCCTGATCTAGTGGGAGGTGTCCCTGCCTGTGGCAGGGGAGTTGGAACTAGATGATCTTTAAGGTCCCTTCCAACCCAAACCATTCTATGATAGGGACTCCTCACAGCTCAAGGCTGCATCAGCACACTCATCTGTCACACAACACTCTTCAAGTGGTCAGTTTTCCTGTGCTGTGCCTTTTGTAGGACTTCCTGTTATCGTGAAAACTTTCTGTTACTGGAAACATCATTTTTCTTGTCATTATACCTCTCTTCTAGCTGGATCATAACGTGCTAGAATACTGTTGAGCACAAAGTGAAAAGCTCTTCAGAATAGCTGTTCTTAAGGGATTAAATGATTATCATCTCTGTCTCATTTCTTTCATCTTATAATCAACTTCAAGATGGTGCTGGATAGCTCAGTTGAAGTGATTATATATTTGAAATAGAAATTATTTGATCTCCTTTTTAGTATTGCAGTGTTTAAGACAGATGGATTTTTTTCCATTAACGTTAATATATTTATGGTTTCTTGTAACGATTCCTTTACTTGAAGCCCAGAGAGAAATTTAGGATATAAATCTGTCTAATAGGAACTGATGTGCTAGAGGTAAGACTTCAAACTCTCTTATTTACATTTTAGAAATATTTCTGCCCCTGAATTAGATGTAGAGAAGGGGAACTCGATACCCCAGGGAAGCCTTAATGGGAGACAGGACCTTTCACTTGAGTAATCATCAGTTTTCAAAAGCTTTTACTATGTGATGATTATATAATTGTTAGTATTTCTAAGGTAAATTGATGCAGAATAGGTTTTGTTGATAAAACTTGTATTTGAGTTAATATTACCTGCCATCGGTTTTGATAATTTGTACAGAGACACTGATAGTCTGTCCCTGAAGAAATTTTCATTTGTAATTCTTTTGCTGAATAGATTGTTTCTGGATTTGCAGTCCCTTTTTAAAATTTAATCTTTGCACATGAGACATGTCTAGAGGAATTCAGGTTTTTTATAACACCTTAAAATATTACTGTCTAATAAAATTTAAATGGAACTGCTTAAAGTGCCTAACACACACACATTACTTCGGGAGTCTGTTAGACATTTACAATTCTGTCTCCCTGAAAATAAATTACACTTTGGTCCTCAAACTTTTGAAGTGTTTTTGGAAGTTTTTATGTTGCCTCATGGAATTTTACTTTTTTTTTTTTCTTAAGGTTTCTAAAGCACATTGCGCCAATGTAGGGTTTTTTTAGAAATGAGATTAATCACCAGTGACATGGAATATCCTGAATTGTGTAAGACAGACAGTGCCATGACGTCTGGAAGAAGCTGTGAATGCTCTTCTGCTCAGCTATTGATGTTTACTTTATTATCTTTGCAGCTGAGTCATTTCCAGAACAACCCGGGGTGATGCTTAAGGGTGATTCCATTTTCTCTCATTGTCTCCTATTACAGCAAACAGAAACTTGTTAGATTTTTGTGACTTTGTTTCAATCTGCTGTGTCATTACAAAGAAATGACTAGTTATTGAGATTTAGGTGTGAAGGGTACATCTTGTACTCAATAGCAAGTGATGGTGCTATAGTTGTTATGAGCATTTGTAAAGCCATGAATGTGATGAGGGGACTGGAGCATCTCTCTTCTGAAGAAAGGCTGAGGGAGCTGGGTCTCTTTAGCTTGGAGGAGACTAAGAGAGGACCTCAATAATGTTTATAAATATGTAAAGGATATCAGGAGGATGGAGCCAGGATCTTCTTAGGGACATCAATGATAGGACAAAGGGTAATGGATGCAAGGTGGAATGCAGGAGGTTCCACAGAAATAGGAGAAAAAACTTTTTCAGGGTGAGGGTGAGAGAAGAGAGTCCCAGGCTGCCCAGAGAGGGTGTGGGGTCTCTTTCTCTGGAGACATTTAAACCCCACCTGGACCTGTGTGACCTGATCTGGTTGTTCCTGCTCTGGCAGGAGGACTGGACTACATGATCTTTCCAGGTCCCTTCCAATCACGCTCTGTGAGCTGCTTTAGACTACTCTCAGTCTCAGCTACAGCACATAATAAGGTTTGTCTAGGATGGGACAGAGCTGCAGGTTCTCAGTTGATCCTTCAGCTACCCTGTTCCCAGGTCCCTGCCCATGGCAGGGTGCTTGGAACTAGATGATCTTTAAGGTCCCTTCCAACCCAAACCATTCTATGATTGTATGATAAAAGTGGGCTGGGTATGTCACAGAAGCCAGGGTGAGATGAAAGCAGATTTGATGTGCAGCACTGGGTTGCAGCAGAAATGTGCTGCTGTGTTCTGTACTATTTTGAGTTTCCTAAGGGCTAATGGCTTTGTGCCCAGGACAGTGCATTGCTGTAGTCCAGCAGAAAGGTGACAAAAAGAATGTATTACAGAGGCCATAACATCAACAGTAAAGACAGGATGAATTCTTGCAGCTGTTTTAGAGCTATTGTCAGAGAGAGAAGTCCAGCATCAGTTCTAAATTAGAGACTGACTTGCCTAAATGGGGTTGTATAACATCAGCCAGTGGGTACTTCACTGTGCCACTGGCTCCTGGAAGTCTTTCTTCCTGCCACCAAGTGTAATGTGTCTTTTTTTCTCAGTTTCTACCCTCTGCTTTTTATTCCTGAGCTGAAGAACTGAGGCAGTTGTGTTACAGTAAACAGTACAATATGATAAAAGGGTGGAATTTTGTAATGCCTACGTAGTGTTTTCTCTGGAGTTCATGACATCTTTCCAATTCTTTCAGTCTCTGTGTCTGTGTTTTAAAGAAGTTTGGAAAAAGAGAGGTATCATTTTCCACTCTTGAAATAAACTGTTTCAAAACAAGCTTCTTCTACATACAGTTCAGAGCTCATTAGCTATGTCCAATGCTGTAGAGAGGCTGAAAAAGAGGAGTAGGCCTGCCTATGGTGCTTATAGTGTGGTCTGCCTTACAGTGATGCTCTTTCTATCCCAGGTCCTCCATTAAATCCCCATCATGGCAGGGGGCTGGTAGCACCCATTTGGATGTGTCAGAAACAAGAATAGAATAATCAAAATCTAGCAAGAGCATCTTTTAAATGTGACACTGGATTCAGATGTGTGTGTGGTACTGCCACATCAGGGTGCTGTCTAACTTGTGAAGATCAAAGCATAAACTTTGCTGCAACATGGCAGCTGCACACGGATGAGCAGATGTGCATCTGAGAGAATGAGGAACAAGCAGGCAGCTCTTGAAAGATAAGCATTTGAAGAGTGTGAGAACATTGCCTAGTTCGTCAAGGAGGACATTTGCCACTCGTTTCAAAATACACATCATGGAGAGCTCAGCCCTCCACTTCCCATCCTATTAATGTGCTCATGACCTGGCACCTTGAATTCAGCCCTGAAGAGAAGGATTTAGGGATGTCAGTAGATGACAAACTCAACATGAGCCAGCAGTGTGCACTTGAAGTCCAGAAGCCAACCCAGTCCTGGGCTGCATCAAGAGAAGTGTGGCCAGCAGGTCAAGAGAGGTGGTTTTGCTGCTCATACTTGGCTCTGGTGAAACCCCACCTGAAGTTACTGTGTCCAGTTTTGGAGCCCTCAACATAAGAAGGACATTGAGCTGTTGGAGCAGGTCCAGAGGAAGGCCACGAAGATGATCAAAGGGCTGGAGCACCTCCCTTCTGAGGACAGGCTGAAGGAGTTGGGGTTGTTCAGCCTGGAGAAGAGAAGGCTCAAGGGGGACCTCATAGTGGCATATCCATATCTCTCCTGTACTGAGGACTCCAGAGCTATGCACAACTCCAGGTGGGGTCTCACCAGAGCAAAGTAGAGGAGGAGGACAGTATGCACTGATATGATTAGATATTATTTCAATACCTACTATACGTTATAAATTCTACTAAATTCCAAATCAGGGATGAAAATATTTATCAATGATGTTGTTCCTTCAACTAGTATTTTGTCTTTATGGAGAGCAGTGCATTCAGAAAGAGAAGAAATGACAGAAGGTGGACTATAGCTGGAATTCTCCCTCCTCTAGTAATTCATTTGTTGTCTAATTTGAAAAAGATATTTAGAAAACTGAACAACACTAAAGTGCATGGTAGTAACCTAATTCTATGATAACTTAAATACTTCCTTAAGCTCTGCCTCTCTGAAACATCTGACTGCTGGTACTCCAATGGGGTGTCCTGCTTCAGGAAGAAAAAAAGAATAATTTTCATAACTAAAAATTCAGAATAGCTTTTCCCAACACTCAATTTTTTTAAGGAAGCAAAATTAATATCCACATCAGTAAGAAAACAGCTGTGGAGCTCTGCAGGGATCCCCTCAACAAGGAAGCAAGCAGAGTGAGTGGAAAGAACCAGCTGGTTAATCAGGAGAGAAGGCAACTTGTTGAAGAAGCTGTCATCCTTCAGTCTTCAATTGGTGGCTCGTTTTGTCCTCAGCAGGTTCTCCTTCCATGAAGTGTAATTTTTTTTTTTAATTTTCCTTGTTCAATCAGTCTGACAGATTTCCTTTGAAAGGCAGTGAAATTCTTGGCTCTGGTTTCAATTATTCCCTGGTGGTTTATTTAAAAATATCAAACAAATGTAATAGCAAGAAAGTCTGGGCTTGAAAGATACAATCAGTTTTAAACTCGGGATGTGAAAACTTAAACTGTTGAAATTTTGTACCATGTGACCAATTTCTGGATTTCTTGCAATTGTTTTTGGTTTATTTGATGATTGTAATTTTTTTTTTCTGAATAAGTGTCAAGTTTTGAGTTTCTTACACAGAGTGATTCCAATTATGATAGAGGACTTCAGCTGTTGTGAACCCACAGTTTTATATGGTCATTGTACAGTTTAATGCACATTCCAGTGACAGTTCTGCTTACTCTCTGGAATTATTTGGGATATTCATATGGAATATTTACATGAATCTCTTTGTTTCACATGCTGGTAGGATGTAAAGTCTAAGGCAATGTTCTTTTCATTGGTGTTCCAATAACCACCTTGAAGAAGAGATAAAAAAGAAGGGCGTTTTCCATTTAACATGACTTATTTTTCAACCTTCTGCTATTTGCCTGTTGAAGTCAATATTCATTTGTAAAACCATCACCAAATAGTAGGAAATTCTGTTTAACAGACCTGAATGTGTAGAGTTTTTTTTAATTATTATTTATATTGTAACTCCCAAAGAAAGGAGTCAGGGCTGAGGTTCTCAGGGAGATGGTGATAAAAGAAAATCTGAGCCCCATGTTCTTTGTATTTAAAGTGAGGAAAAGGAGAGTAAAACAGTCAGCTCTGACTAATCCAGGTGGGCAACGTTACCCTAGAGATCTTGGGATGTTCTTCAAGTCTCAAGGAATAAGTTAAAACAAAGGCCAAGAGGATGAGAGCCAAGTATCATTATCCATATTTCTTTGAAGTTATCAAGCAGGATGAGGAGAATGTTGGAACAAGTGTCTCTATAGAGCAAATTCATATGGAAGAAAAGTGTGTTATCAATAGGGCTAAGAAGAATTTGCATGCTGCAGGCAAACATCATTTAGAAAATTTCATCACTGTGGGATATACAAAGGATGATGAAGTTTTAATGGGAAATATTTTTCCCTCAGAATTCGAATTTTCTCACTGAGGCAGAGGAAAAATAGTGTTTGAAATAGTAGAAGAGCAGTAAAGAATGATCGTACTTCTATTTCCTTAAAAATTAGATTAAATTTTTAATTAGATGAAAAGCTAGATTTAAATTCAACAGAATTTGGTACTGCAGTAAAGGAAAATCCCTACTTCTGCTTCCTTGAAAATATAAATTACATTTTAACTCAACAAAATTTGATACTGCAGTAAAGGAAGATCCTTACTTCTACTTCCATGAAAATACAAGTTAGAATTTAATTCAACAAAAATTGACACTACAGTAAAGGAAAATCCCTACTTCTATTTCCTTGAAAATACAAGTTAGATTTAAATTTAATAGAATTTGGTATTGTAGTAAAGGGAGATCTTTGATTAAAATACAAGTTAGATTTAAACTTAGCATCATTTGATACCAGGCAAAAAAGGGAGTGGGGTTCTTAGATGCCTTCTCCTTATGAAATCACCATAAATTTCCTGACTCCCCATGATGTTCATATTGTATTTCCATAAATAATACAATGAGAAAAGTTGTTTTAATAGAAAATGGGCTTTGGGTTGTCACAGAGAGGTTGGAAGAGTGAAGGTAAGACAGAAACTGCAAGATCTAAATGGTATCAGGGATTTAAGCAGAAAAGAACTATGCCTGGAAATACTTGCAAAAACAACTCTGGACCTAAATCATTCATAGCCAGCGATCTTGCTGGCCTCTGGTGTCTAAGTAAGATGCAGCATTTGAAATGTAGAAAATATTCAATGTGACAATAAATGCTTTGTGAGAGTTGTACTGCTGGGTGGCTCAGGCTATTTAAAAGCAGTTGGGACACAATCCAGCCTGGCAGTTCAGGAAAACTGCATTCCTTAACACTTCTCTGACATAATTTAATGAAAATGCACAACTTGTCCTTGCTCACAACACACCCCTGAGTAACAAGATAGCAGGGAACATGATATATATGGAAATTTTGGAAATTTAAGGTAGAAGAGGGCTAGAGAACCTCCCTTACGAGGACAGCCTGAAGGAGTTGGGATTGTTCAGCCTGGAGAAGAGAAGGCTCAGGGGGGACCTCAAAGTAGCTTCTTGATACCTGAGGGGGGCTACAGAAAGGCTGGGGTAGGACTTTTTAATAGGGTCCAGGATGGAAGGACTAGGAGTAATGGATGCAAATTGGAAGAGGGAAGATTTAGGCTGGAGAGAAGAAAGAAGTTCTTTGCTGTGAGGGTGGTGAGACACTGGAAGAGGTTGCCCAGAGAGGTTGTGGATGCCTCCTCAATCCCTGGAGGTGTTTAAGGCCAGGCTGGATGAGGCATTGAGCAACCTGGTGTAGTGGGAGGTGTCCCTGCCCACGGCCCAAACCATTGTGATTCTATGACTTCTGCATATGGTTTATCTCATAACACCTTCATCTGCTCTGAGGAAATGGGTGCTAGATAGCAATACAAAAGGCCATGTATTCTGCATCCACATGTAGGCATTTGATAAATTGCTATTGTATATAGGAAATAACTTGTTTCTCATAATCCCTTGGTTCACTGGAAGAGAAAAGCCAACAGAAATGAGAACTTAAAACTCCTTGGATTTCTAATTCCTTTTTTTTTCCACTTGTAACACCAAGTATATTTAATTATGGTGACTGTGAATGCAGTCTAACCCAAATCTAAATGTGACATTAATGTTTTTATTAAATAATAAACTATTGTCTAATAATGTAGCCTCTTCTAATGCAGCCTCTTCCATCATAAATTTTTTTTAATATATATATATGCGCACTATTTTGGGATTGATTGATTGGGTTTTTTTAAGCATCAACCAAAGTGAATTTGTGTTCATGCAGAATGCTGTGAGAAGGAACCTTGAAGTTTTCATTCTCAGTGGTATATCCCATATGTCACATTTCTTTTCCTGTATTTCATTTCTCTGATACATCTGGTGTTTTCTCCTCACTCATCTCTGTAAAAGCTTCTGCCTTGTATAAAATAGATGAAATTTAAAAAATCCCTTCCCAGACGTTAACTTCAGTTCTTTCAAAGTCAAAGGAAGGACCATCCATCTTTAACAGTGTGATTAATGACCTCTAAGGAGATTTGCATAGTGGAGAAAGCTAAGCTAGTTTTAAGCCACCTACTTCACTTGCATCCATCTGATGTAAGGCCATGGCATCAGAGATCTCAACAGAGTTTAATTTAACTTGTCTCTTTCTTGAGTTTTGTGCCCTTGTCCTACAGAGCTAACTAGGTGAAAGCCAACTGAACGGCAGTCTCTGCTGGCTCTGCAGGGCATTCACTACTCCTTTTTTAAGTAATAGAAATAATTGCTTAATTCTCTGATTTTCCACCTAGGCTCATAGAATAGTTTAGGTTGGAAGGGACCTTCAAGATCATCCAGTTTCAACCCCTCTGCCATGGGCAGGGACACCTCCCACTACACCAGGTTGCTCAATGCCTCATCCAGCCTGGCCTTAAACACCTCCAGGGATTGAGGGGGCATCCACAACCTCTCTGGGCAACCTCTTCCAGTGTCTCACCCCCCTCACAGCAAAGACCTTGTTCTTCTCTCCAGCCTATATCTCCCCTCTTCCAATTTGCATCAAGTACTCTTAGTCCTGCCATCCTGGACCCTATGATAAAGTCCTTCCGCACCCAGCCTGTGTTATCTAGAGAAATACAAGGAATTTAAATTTTTGAGCTATATTTTTGCATGTTTTTTATAGCTATGATGGATTAATGAATTAAAAAAAGAGTATGTTTCAAACTGTGTGTTTGCTTTAAGAGGTGGTGCTTATGAGAGAGTCATTCCATTCAAAAGAAAGAAATATTATGGTCAAATTCCACTTTTGTTTTTCTTCCCAGGAACCACAAGATCCGACCACATGTAAATCCTGGTGAGGTTAGTTGGGAAAGAAGCTTAAGTGACTAATATATGCAGCTATTGATAAAATAAAAGACTATTAGCATGTGGATACTTTCCTGGTAAGTACTCATTTCAGTGAATTAATAAACATGAAAACTTCAAGAGGCAACTTCTATTAAACATTAGTCTCTCAGGTTCTTCATTTACTCTACTCAGATTTATGGTTAAAATATTCCTGTCAGAAGGAAAGTGCCATTTATCTAATCCAGTTTCCTATGAAAATACACTTAAGTGATTTTGGGAGCCTTCAATTACCTAATTGTATAAGGGAATAATTTATATCTCACAGTCAGTAACTTGTGATGCTGATTATTACTCCATTTTCAGGGAAAGATCAGACAATCTACTCGAGGCACTACATACCTTGAAATGCCTACATATATATATATATATATTTTACTAACAGAGTTAATGAACACTGACCTGTGAAATAAAGATCAATATGCTGTGGCAGAGTATTTTCCTAATCAGGAGAATGAATACATCATTTCCTTCAGCTAGTTGAAAATGAAAAATTTAGCACTCTCGAGGCCATTCTTGCTTCTTTTTTTGGCCAGGTTCCAACAATCTATAAGGTTAAAATAAATGTAGTATTTCTTTCAGATGACAGCAGCCTAACTGCTTGGCAGTTTATTTGTGATTTACTTATCCCCCAGTGTATCCTGCTGAAAGGTTGCTCACAAAGTGATCCTTAATTCCAAAAAGTCATTCAAGAGTTGTTTTCAGGGTGGTGAACAAACACCAGGTGAAGCTGAAGGGCATTTTTCAAGATCAGCTTTCAAACAGACACAAATAGTGAATATAAACATTTAATATGTGAGTAGTGTCCATAACTCAAATATTTGAAATATGTGAGTAGTGCCCATAACTCAGATATTTTGGGTGAAATCCTCACTTCCAGAAAATTAATGGCAAAACTTTCACTAGCTTCAGTTCAGCCAGTCTGTCAGCACTAACTTACTAAAACACTCACCAAGTGATCTTCTAGAAGTAAATTCTAAGAAAACATCAGAATGTTTAAAAAAAAATTGTAATATAGATTATTATCCCTTTTCATCAAAAAATGACTGGTCCATCTCCAGCTATAGTGTGTCCCTAAATAGTTGATTAAGAGTGAGTATCCTCTCAAATTCATCCTTACTCAAGAATCACTATGACATTGTGTGGCAGATTTAATCTAGAGCCAACTGCTCTAGATGACAGGGTGACTTTTCATATGTTTATGGCCCTGTAAGTTTCATCATTGTACTGTGAGACTTAAACTTTATCTCACATGGAATATGGGGCCCTCAGTTGAAGAAGGACAGGGAACTGCTGGAGAAAGTCCAGCACAGAGACACAGAGAGGATGGAGGGATTGGAGCATCTCCCTTATGAGGAAAGGTTGAGGGAGCTGGGGCTCTTCAGCTTGGAGAAGAGGAGACTGAGGGGTGACCTCATTCATGTCTATAAATATGGAAAGGGTGTCAAGAGGATGGAGCCAGGCTCTTCTCAGTGACCTCCAATGATAGGACAAGGGGCAATGGGTGCAAGCTGGAACACAGGAATGTAATAAAAACTTTTTTAGGGTGAAGGTGAGAGAAGAGTGTTCCAGGCTGCCCAGAGAGGGTGTGAGGATCTCCTTCTCTGGAGACATTCAAACCTCACCTGGACACCTTCCTGTCCAACCTGATCTGGGTGTTCCTGCTCTGGCAGGGGCTTTGGACTAGATGATCTCTTGAGGTCCCTTGCAATCCCTGACACTCTGTGATTCTGTGAACAAGTCTGATTCCCAAGAGGTTCACAGAGCATTTGTGGCTCAGTTAAGCACTTTTACCAATTGTTTATTGCCAAAAGAACAAGAATCTTATCAAATGGTGTTAAAAATTCCACAGAGATGGGAAATTGGTGGTTTGAGAGATACTTGAAGAAGGTGAAGATCACCAGTTTATATGTTATTGAAGTATTTAAAATTATATAGATCAGGGAAAGTGGAAGGTCTTTGTGACCTTTGTAACTGCGTTTCTGTATTTGAAGCTCTTGTAAATAAATTATTTTCTTTTACCTTTACCAGGCTTTTCTGAAGACTGTGTTGAGAGTAAGTGTCAAACAGGACATCCTAGCACTTTGTGTAAAGCTTTTCTTGAAAACTGAAATACTTTACTTACTTCTTCAGGGTACAGAATGTCTTGGAAATTTCCAGGGCATTCAAAGGATAATAAAATTTGTCTCTGCTAAACAGAATGGATTATTTTTTTGCCAGAGAGGCTGTGGATGCCTCCTCTCTGGAGGTGTTTAAGGCCAGGCTGGATGAGGCATTGAGCAACCTGGTGTAGTGGGAGGTGTCCCTGCCCATGGCAGGGGGCTTGGAACTAGATGATCTTTAAGGTCCCTTCCCACCCAAACCATTCTGTGATTTTCCTAGATGATCCCAATGACTAACTAATTTTCAAATTATTTAACTGTAAATTTTGCACGTGTCCTATTGTGAGAAAGAAAGGCAGAATCAAGACACACTACAGAATACTATTTCATCAGTCTGATTTGCAATTGCATGAAACCATTTTGAAAACTGCATTTGGTAAAACACAGCCCTGTGTATTAATGGCATTAATTGAATAACCATCTGCTATCAGCTTCTATTGTGGAAACAAATATTAACAGCTTTGAGAACTGGAATATTTACTTTAGCATATACTAACATGCCCTATTTTACAAGGAATAGATCTTCTGTTAACATTGTCTTTGTTTCAGAATGGTCTGCTTTCAGAATGTGGAAGATCATGGGGCAATTTTGGAAATGTGACATCCAGCTGTGTGATGTCAGCTGTTGCATATTGTTTTACTGAACTTTAGGGATCTCTGTGACACGTGAGTGAATTTTGAGAATTAAGGAGAAGGTGCTAGAAGTGCTGTATTTGCATAAGCCACATTGTAATTAACTTTTGCCTCCTGTTGAATCCCCACATTGATACTTGTTCTCTTTAAAGAGCTTTGAGATCCTCATCTGAGATGTGCTACACAAAAAGCCCCTTTTTTAGATCATTAATCCGTTGTCTAGAATTCAAGGAGTTCTTCAGAAACAATATTGTAAGTGTTTTACATAATGCCTTTTGGGTTTTAAATACAAAAACCTCTTTTCTTCTCCCGAGAAGTCAATCTGGGATTCTGGTGGCTGCATCAGCTTCAAAGAGTTTGAATTGGCAGTGAAGTGTGGACAAGATGAAGCACCACCAGCCTACTTGGCCTAAAAGAATATTCTCTGCTGAGAAGACAAAGTGAAAACTTCAGATCTCAAGATATTTAAAAATCAATGAAACTTCATTTGTTTCACCCAGCATTTGAAGAACTTTGACTGCAAGTTTAGCTCTGAAGAGCAGCCTTTGAAGCTTCACTGTTGACAAGCTGGGGTTTGTATTAATTTACACGTCCACGTGTGTGTGGAATACTCAAAAATATTTGAAATCTCAATTGATTCCCAATCACTCCATTTAGGAGCTACAGTTGTAGGTCTTTTTTCTTTCTGACTTAATGGATGAAAAAGAAGCAACAGTGAAATTTATCTGTTCCCCTTGCAGCAGCCCTTTGCTGACAGGCCAAAATATCTCTCACACATACAGAAAGTAATTCAATTTATGGTAGATAATACCTTTTTTTTT
>VZTY01024263.1:0-15703 GCA_013400935.1 Turnix velox | reverse complement strand
TTTTTTTTTTTTTTTTTTCCAAATCAATGGTATATTTGAAACAATGAAGTTCCTGTGTTTCACATATTGTTCATGGCATGTTATTTTTAATTTAGCATTTATTGTTTAACTAGCTGCATTATTGAATTCTGAGCAATTATGAAGAACTCTGTATGTAAAGAAGTAAAGTAAGCAAAAATATTTAAGGGTTTTTAAACCATTAAAAAAAAAAAGGGAAATAGAATAAAGCTTTTACAATGTGCTCCACAAACCTCAGTCTGGCAGGCTGAGATGAGGGTGTATTTAAACATTCAGCTGACTTTTAGGATGAATTTGGAAATATGAACTTTAGCAAGATCAGAGAATTTTCCAAGAGTTGACAGGAATTATAAGGGAGAATCAATCACTGTCTGCAGAGCTATCTTCCCCTTCTCTCCCCCTTCCTCTCTTATCCAGTAACTAGGACATGTTCTTGCCTGCTGCAACTTTATATACATCCATCCAAGCCGTGCTGTAGCGAGATAAATCTTTCTTATTCAATTCTATTTATCTGTTATCACTTCTTCCCTCCTGCCTTCATGTGTTTATATTAATAGTAATAGCTAATAGAGATTTTATAATGGGCATCGTCTCTGATCATATGATCCTCTCTATTGCTTCATTTCTGTTTACCTGACAGTTGTTATTGTGTTTGGATTAGAGATTTCTTTTGAAGCTCTTTAACAACAATCTCCTCCTCGAGTGAGCTTAGACTTGCATGGACTTAATGCTGATGTAAACAAAGGACTAATCATAATGATCAGTACATAGAAAGGATCATAATTTCTACTCTTAAGATAAGAAGAATCTCCAATTTCTTTTCAATTCCATTGAGGCATTCCAGGGTACCAATTTACAAGTGAAGTATTTATAAAATAATGTTTTCTGTTTTCATTACATGTCTTTATCTCAGTAGGTGCATGTGAAGTGAAATCTTTCTTTTCTTGCAGTCCAAGGCAAAGAGTGTATAAATAACAAGAGGAAGATTGAGACATGGAATGTCTCAGAAGATATATCTGGAAATTCTGTACGTAAGAACTGATCTGATTCTATACATAAGAACTTTTCTATAAGAAGGACATTGAGCTGTTGGAACAGGTCCAGAGGAGGTCCAGATCGAAGGGTTGGAGCAACTGCTTTATGAAGACAGGCTGAAGGAGGTGGAGTTGTTCAGCTTGGTGTAGAGAAGGCTCAGGGGAGACCCCATATATGAAGGGGGCTACAGAAAGGCTGGGGTAGGACTTTCTTATAGGCTATGTGATGGAGGGACTAGAGATAATGGATGTAAATTAGAAGAGGGGAGATTCAGCCTAGACATAGGAAAGAAATTCTTTCTGGTGAGGGTAGTGAAACACTGGAAGAAGTTTCCCAGTGAGGTTGTGGATGCCCCCTTTTTGGAAATGTTTAAGGCCAGGCTGGACAAGGCACTGAGCAACCTGGTGTAGTGGGAGGTGTCCCTGCCTATGGCAGGGGGGTTGGAACTTCAGGTCCCTTCCAACCCCAACTATTCTATGATTCTATGACTTCTATATGTAAGACTTCCATTGGATGAAATGAGCTCTAACTCAAAGAACTTGCTCTATGTGTTAATCAGTGGGAGTGAACTGGTGTCACCTTTGAGAGGTGATGGCAAGACATGCTCAAAGATTGGAGGTTTTGCCTTAGAAGGGCCATTTCCCGTGAGATTAATGTTTTCACAGGAGAATCATCACCACGCATGTTAATTAGCAGCATCACCACAGCCTCTTCTAACATGCAGGAGATTGAATTACAATCCCACAGGGATAGTTGCTACAGGCCTAGACACATTCATGAGAAAGTGTGTGATGTTTTGCTGTGAGATTACTTACCTTATATTTTTTTATCAGTTTTTATGTTGCCCAGAACCTTCCTAAACACATAATCCATGCACTGGTGCTTATTAAGATAAATTATTTTATTATTTATTATTAAAATAATAATTATTTAGTTCATAGGGAACAGCTGATCATAGAAGTTTCCAACTGCTGGAATTATTTGTATTACTAGCTTTAATTTAGCAGCTAAAAAGTCTATGACCTCTTATTTATATTTGTGTTCTAGATGATGTTTTTTGTCTAAGTATCTAACAATGTATCTGCTGGATTTCTTTTTTGTATTACTAGCTTTAATTTAGCAGCTAAAAAGTCTATGACCTCTTATTTATGTCTGTCAGAATCACAGAATGTCAGGGATTAGAAGGGACCTGGAGAAATCATCTAGTCCAGGACCTTCCATTTTCCCACCCCCAATTTGACTCTCCTTAAGTTCCATTTACCCCTCTTTCCCTTCATCTCCTGCCTCTGCCCTCCCCCACCAATCCTTTTCCACCCCTTTTTTCCCCTAAACACAAAGCACCTGGGCTCCATCAGGGACTCCTCCCTCCCCCAGCCGTTCCCACTTTGCCTCCTCCTCCTCCCACTCCCCTGTTTAACAGCACCAGGGAAGGGGACCAGCCACCATTTGTTCTCCTGCTCTGTGGGATGGTCCTTTGGGTGTCTCTGCTCCAGGACATCACTGGTGAGTTGGTCATTCCAAGGGGACATGTTGGGAGGAGAAAGGTTATGCATGAGGAGAAAGCCCCGGGAAGGGCTTGGTTGCCACCTCAGTATCTTCTATAGGTTCTGGCTGAGCCCCTCTGCATGATGGCTGGAGCTCTTTCTCTGGAACAGAAGTTCCCACTTTGCCTCCTCTGCTAATCTCCTGTTCCTCAGCCCCGGGGAAGGGAAGCAGCCTCGAGAAACACTCTTGTAGGGCCAGAGGGATGCTCTTCCCAGTGTCATCACTCCAGGACATCACTGGTGAGTTGCACAACCTAGTGGGAGGAGAAAGGCTGGGGAGCCTGGTGGTCTTCTAGCTGGGCAGATAAGGGGAGGGCTGGCCAAGAGGGTTGGTGGTCACCTCGGTGTCACTCATGGGTGTTCTCTGGAGCAGAAGCACCTAGAGATGTGCCTCATCAAGCCTGACCTTGCATGTCTCCAGGGATGAGTCCTCTACTCCCTCTCTTGCAGCCTGATCCAGTGTCCCTGGAAACACCTGAGCTCAATAAAACCTATTGCTGAGTTTCCTGGGGGATCAGATCTCAGGGTGCACTTGGCCATCCCAGAATAGGGACATGAGATGTGCAAGCTCCTGTTCATCCAAACCCAGTTTGGAGCCCCAAGGAAATGTTTGTCCCCTTATCCAGATGGTCCTCTCTGGGTAAATGAGGCTGCCCATGGAAACACATGTACAACAAGGAGAATATTTAAAGTAAAAGAGGGTAGATTTAGACTGGGTGAATCACTCAGGAATTCATTGGCAGTGTTCAAGGTCAAGTTGGGGAGGGCTTTGAGCCATGTAGTGTTAAGATGTTGTGGCCGGGTGGTTGGATGCATGGCCTTGAAAGGGCCCTTCCAACCCAAACTGTTTTATGATTCTATTATTTTATTGATTAAATGTTCTTAAACAGTGTGATCTCTGAGCAGCTTGACCTTCCTGGTAACCTGCACAGTGAAGTATATTGAAACCTGGGATAGCTTGGAATGAAAATTAATTTAGACAACTAACCCAAATAGGAATCATAAAAGTTACAGAATGGTTTGGACTGGATGGGACCTTAAAGATCATCTAGTTCCAACTCCCCCACCATGGGCAGGGACACCTCCCTCTGGAAGATTATCCTTATCGAAAAATTTTGTTAACTGGTGTATCAAATGAGTATTTCATCTTCTTCAGTAATCAGGTGAATTAAAAAATAAACAAATGCAGTATGTCATAGAATATGAAGTATGTCCCTATAAGACTCCCAAAATGTGACTTAGTGTAAAGATAGTACATCAGGTCAGTGGCAGTGTAACTGTGTCTTCTATCTTTAATCATCTGGGTGGGTGGTGGCTGACAAGTCAGACCCAGTAACTAGCTGACACACAATGTCACAGTTCAAAGAAAAGCCTTGGCATGGCTCTCATTTACTATAACATACCAGCTTTACATTTCTCTGGCAATGAAACACAGCCTTAAAATTAGTAGCAATTGCAGCTGCATCCCTGCTTTGATGCCTTAATAATGTTCTTTGGGAAGGTTGCCCAAATGTGAGGGAGTCCAGCCTCTTTGTGGAACTTTTTTTTTCCTGCAGAGATTGCCAGTAATGATTTAGGTAAATAGATTGCACCATTGTCTACAAGAAACAGGAATAACAAATAGGGAGGTTTAATCATAATTCTTAAAGGATCCATATCTGAGCCTCTTATTTGCAATAAAGAAGAAATTAGTGATGAATTTTGAAAGAGCCCAGAGGTTGTACGTGCATTAAGATTTTTTTGGCTCCTAACATAATGTGATGATAAAGCCAATTTGCTGATCTCCCCCACTTTCTGTGTAATGGCTTAGCTTGCAGAATCGTTCTGGTTCATCAAGAGTCATTCTGATGACTAATTTGCACCACCATGAAGTTCTCAGAGTCCTCCTGCACGTATCAAACATTCCAGCTGGCCATCAGCAAAACAGCTAAAGCAGGAAGGTATCCCATTCTCCACATCTGGTTCTTTCACTTGAAAGAAAATCTCAGTGTCCTCCTGCATTTGTTTCCACAACTCCAGTCCTTCACTAAGACCTTTGGATGTTGATCAGACTTAAAATGGGGATGGAGTTTGTCAGCCAGCATCATGGTGGCAGCCAGGGATGAGCAGGATCTTAAATAAAGCTGGTTTTCAGTTTGAGACTGTAAGATCAAGCAGTGATGCTGTGGTTTTCTGCATGAGACAGAGAAAGGGATGGCATGGAGCTTCCTAAGGTGGAGGATCTCATGGACAAGAAAGCAACATTTCTGTAGCATAGTTTCTAATCAGACAACTTTGAACACAGCTTGTGGTTGGAGTAATGCTGAAATATTTCCTAAGGTAGAACTGGCCATGAAGTTTGGAGTTTAAAATAGCTTAGATACCAGTGCTATGGTGAAAACCTCAGCCTTGTTCAAAAGAAACCTACTGTTGACACCAAGAAGTCCTTCTGTGTGCACTCCAGTTGGCATTTAGATTTGCAATTCCTTTTGATTCATTCTAATTTAAATAAACTTAGTATGTGTAAGGTGAAAATATTCTTCTCAAATCAATAATAAAAAGAATGGAAGCCAAGATGTCTTGCAGACTAGCTAGGAAAGAGAAGACACTGAAAATAGGATGAGATGCTGCATTGAAAGGTCTGAGACAGCTCTACTAAAAAAATAAATCCTAGTAGCTGCAGAACATTTCTACTGGGAAGGAAAGAATTTGGAAACGCTTCATCTTTCTTGAGGAAGAAAGCTGTGATAGATGTTAAATAATTGTGAAATATTCAGTGACATATTGAGATGGAACAGATGCTATGGAATCATGTCATAGTCAAACATTGTACTAATTTTATACGTGTCATAGATGCGTTGGCATTCCTATTCCTGGCCAAGGGCAGTCTTGAGAGTTACTAATATGAAATCCTAGTGATAAAAATCTAGAAGTAACAAGTTATTTGAAGTTCTGTTGGGGAAGCAGAACACAGACAGTCTCAAGAGGCTTGAGAAGATGAATAATGTGGAGTCTTGACTTTAGAGAGCTGCTTTGGGAGAGGGAAGCCCTGTTTCAGCCCTCATATGCTGGGTTCAAGAACAGCCCTGAGGAATGGCCCCAAACATCCTAGATTTTGTCTTTCTGAAGACAGGTCACAGCCTGATAATCTAGCAAATAATTAAGCTTACTTTTTAAGCTTTTTTTTTTTTCCTAATGGCTTTGGACTGGAAATAATATAATTAATTCAACATCTTGGTGGTTTATATTGTTTGGCTGAGTTTTTTTCTGTTTGCAGGGCAAAAGGAACATATTTTACTGGATATTTTAATAGTGCCCTAAAGTTGGAAGGGACAGCTCAAGTCCTACAGACTTAAGAGAGGAAAAATCCTTTTCATTTACTCTTACAGAAACTGATAAAGCTGAACCTGAAATTTCTTGGACCCTTTCAATCATCACTGAAAAAACAAACCCTAGACCCTGTCACAAGAACATGTGAGGAGTCAAAGGCTTTCAAAGTGTATTTATGATCCTTATTTCTTGGAAACCTACAAATGAGATAAGATTTTAACTGGTAACTAATAATGCTCCACTGCATTCTGACAACAGAGGAAATTCTTCAGTGGCAGCTTTGCCCTCCCTTACACCAACTATATTTTAAATTACTTTTAAAGTGCTTTCAGTAAGTCAGTAACCTTGGTGTCAAAGATGGAAAGATCCAAAGATGGACTTCCACCTAGAAGAGGCAGAAAATCATTCAGTTTTACTTCAAATCCTTCATTTAGGTGGGATGAAAGAGAAAAAAAATTATCATTTCTTGATGACATATTCCTGTATTTCACAAAGATGTACCCGATGTGGTTTCTCTATTGCATGAAGATCTTGAATGTGGTAAAAAAAAAGACCTGTCCACTATTTACAAGTCTTCATTAAAGAATCATGTATTAAGAAATATCTCAAAATGAGTCTTGTGGAAAATGACTTGAGAAAAGATTCCTCATAATGCACTAAAAGAGGGGAGGGGCAGGACACTTGACTCCCTTTAGTGTATTCTTTTAGAATGCTTTCTTAGAGTTATTTCAAAACCCAAATTTTGTATTTGGAGTCAAATGCCTCACAGAGGATGTAATATCAGAACATGAATGTACCAGACTTGTTATTTCACAGGAAAATCATACGAAGCTTCTTGAACAAGATCTGATTTTAAGCAATTACTTAAGCACAGTGGTTTCTTACTGACTGCATCATATTATTTCATCTGAAAGTCTTATATTTTGGTCTTTTCCTTTCATTCTCACATTGCAGAAGGGTGTTAGAATGAGTAGTCGATCTTTCAGACCTTCACTTATAATCTTAAAATCATATCAGATGAACAAGTGTGAATATTTTTGTGACTTTGCATATATTTAAAGCTTTGGGCTTCTCCTGGAGCTTGTACAGAGTATCTCAGATGCCAGGAAATACTACTTCTTCCCAAGTGGATGACCATAATTGAAGTACGTATCTTCCATCTCTCACTTTAGAGATTTTTCTTCACCCTTCCTGTTACACAGCGATGATGGACTTCATGTCCTGTTCCTACAAGAAAAAGTAGAGATTTCCAGGAGATAAAATCTCAATTATACAAGCAGTGTGTATACCTCCAAATTCTACCCAAAAAATCTTCTGAAGAAGATTCTGAAGCCAAGACAAATGTTTTAGCATTTTCTGGAGGAGTCTGAATCTTCTCACTCTATCAACATGACTTAGTTTCTTTTCTCTTGAATTTTCAAAAGTTTGAATTTAGTTAATACCAGTTTAAGCAAAATTTGTGTTGGTGAAGATGTTAGGCACAAAGAGAAAATTTAAATGTGTTACTGTCTTTAAACAATCATGCTGATTGTATAGCAGTAATGCTGATAGAGATTTACTAAGGATATTCTTTTCAAGAACAGAAATAAAAAGGGTCCAATAAAAAACTAGATGAAGAATTTTAGTGTCACATCAAGCTGACCAGAGCATCTAAAAACTAAGAATACCTTGGAACGTACTTTTAAATACATTTAAAAGTACCAAGGAAGAAACAGAACAAACAAGTAAAAGAAAAACAGATGCAGTAAAAGAGGTTTTAATGCAAAAGCAGTTAAAACTTTTTTGCTTCATATGTTTTTATTTCACAGGAATGATTGTAACAACTATATTTATTGTATCTGATGATTTGTAATCCACTTTATCAGCTGCAAATCCAGCACTTGAAGAGGGACAAGTCAAGGTAAAAATGAGAATTCCTAAAGTCTCCTTGCAAACTAGTGACATGCCTCACTGAGGCTGTGTATAACACACTGTTAATACCTTAGGGCTTGACACACAGGACATAAAGATAAGCATGAGCTGATTTATGTCAGTGAAAAGCAGCTGAAACTCAGCTGCTTTCAATAGCTGAGCTAGTTCATCTGTTGCTAACAGTGGCTGTGTCTATTTTGTTCACCACACAGCAGAGAAATACCCTGGGACATTTCTCAACATCCTACACATAGGCAATGGAGTCAGAGATATCAGTAAAGATCTTATTTTTTTATTCAGTGTCTTGTATTCTGATGGTAGTGCATGAGCACAGTTAATCTAGGTACCAGTCAGTCTGTTGGAAGTTTTATTAGAAGACTTCCAATTGCACAAAACATATTTTTACTTACAAATTATATTGGATGTAATAATTATTGGCACCCAATAAAAAGAGGGAATAATTATAGTCAATTCTTAGAGCACAGCAGTTAGTTTATCTAACTCTACAGTGATGTTGTTACTGTGTATCACAAAATATTGATAATGTTCACTTACCTGCACTACTGGGCTTGCATTCATCTTAAACTTTTAACTTTCTTTTATTTTCCTTTTTTTTTCTAATTCCCCCATGCTGAAACTGCTTGTAATCCAGTATAAAATCTTTTCTTTCCTTTAAACACTCTGTCTCCTGAAATCACTAGTTTAGAAATACTCACTGCATCAGCATCTGTCCTTGCACAGGATCCCAGTAGACAAAGAACCCCAGAGACATCAGGAGGGTCTCTACCTGAAAGAAAAGGGCACATACTCAGTTCATCTTTCTTTTTGCTGAAATAACATGCTTTTTTCACCGTTTTTTTGACCAAAAAAATCTTAGCTACAGCTATGTGAATACTCCATTATTTGCAAGTACTGTAAAATCTGTTATTGCTCCTTCCTGAATCGATCAACAGGAAAGCTAAATATTTCACCTCAGAGAAATAGGATCATAGAGTGGTTTGGGTTGGAAGGGGCCTTTAAGATCATCTAGTTCCAACTCCCCTGCCATGGGCAGGGACACCTCCCACTACACCAGGTTGCTCAATGCCTCATCCAGCCTGGCCTTAAACACCTCCAAAGAGGGATGGAGGAGGCATCCACAACCTCTCTGGGCAACCTCTTCCAGTGTCTCACCACCCTCACAGCAAAGAACTTTCTTATCTCCAGCCTAAATCTTCCCTCTTCCAATTTACATATGTTACTCCTAGTCCTTTGATCATATATGCTATTCAAATATCCTACCCCAGCCTTTCTGTAGCTTCTTTCAGGTATTGAGAGGCTACTATGAAGCCCCCCTGAGCCTTCTCTTCTTCAGGCTGAACAAACCCAACACCTTCAGCCTGTCCTCATTAGGGAGTTGTTCCTGCCCTCTCATCATCATGTCCCTCTTCTGGACCTGCTCCAACAGCTCAATGTCCTTCTTGTGTTGAGGGCTCCAGAACTGGACACAGTATCTCCAGTTGGGGTCTCACTAGAGCCAAGTAGAGGGGTAAAATCGCCTCTCTTGACCTGCTGGTCACACTTCTCTTGATGCAGCCTATGATTGGGTTGGCTTCTGGGCTGCAAGCACACACTGCTGGCTCATACTATTATCATAAAAATCACCTGGGCAGCAGCAGCAGTTTGGCAAGATATGTTTGATGTTTCTCCTTCCTGTGCCAGATAATATATGTGCATAATTGCTTGAGTGCCGTCTGGTTGCAGCTTAAGATGTGTTGCTCGTTGATAATGAAAGCTCTGATTTGGTCCCCCACACGAAACAGAAGTTTATTTCATATGAGCCTGAGTGATTTTTGTAGCACCCTGATATAAAAAAAGAGCAGTGCCTTGGCAAAGCAGTTTAAGAAATGCGCATTTAATATTTTTTTTTTTCGGAACTGAATGAAAATATGTTGGAAAGGTCCTTGAATTTTTTGAGATTGGAAAAATGTAATTTTAGCTGAGCACGGAGGGGCAGTGTGAAGCTTTCAGCCTGTTTTATCATTCACTCAGGGGCTGCCCTGGCACAGGTGGAATTGGTGGAGCTCAGGGCAGCTTCTGCTGTAGCAAATGGCACAACTCCATCATGGATATCATCCTTGTCCACTCCAAACAAGGGTTGGTGTCTCAAAAAATACAGGAAGAAGTAAAAACTGAGCAAGGACATGCAAAGATTATTTGAATGCTCGAAGGACTTGCAGAGAGAAGGAAAAAAAAAAGGAAAAGAATCCTTCTCTTCATTTCCATTGATAGTACAAAAATTAATGTGATTACACTGTAGCAAGTGAGATTTACTTTAAAGCAAAAGGAACTCTTTAATGATCAAGGAGTGACTGGCAGGGATCTGCTGCCTGGAGCTGTTGTCAAATGCCCATTAACAAGGGGGTTTTAAGAACAGACTAAACAAATACCTGCCAAAAAAAAGCTTACTTTTAGTCCATTCTGCCACTGGGCAAGAAGATAAAAAAACAGTCTCTGACATCCTTCCAGCCCCTGCTGTGGTCCAGTGTGAAGAATTCCCATCTTCCATACTTTTATACCAACTTTTGTGCATAACTTGTGTCACTTAATGGAGCAATGCCCTTAGCAATCCTTCCCCATTTAAAATGAGAAAAATATTAAGGCATTCTTTGTTTTAAATCACTTTTTGAATTTGCCTGATAGCATCCATTTTAAGTGCAGATTATAATCATTCCAAATGTGCACCAAAGTGATAAAGGAGGTGACTAGAACCTCACTATTTATTTGCTGCTTTTATCTTTGGGAAATTAACATTCTGGCAAACGAATTTAATTTAATTGGGACTTTTTTTTATGCTAATTCTCACAGTGTTGCTTCGGGTTTTTCCTTTTGGGACAGAAAAGGAGAAAAAAAAAACCCCAGCATCTGGTGTTTGAGGATGCTGGGGATTTACACCATATTATGTGTAATATCTCTATTGTAAATAAACAAAATTGATAATTAAGTGAATAATGAGGTGTCCTGAATGAAGACTTCTCTGACTCTATCTATGGAATATTTTTATTCCTGTAGTTTGTTCTCTGCTGGGTGACTTGGGCATCTCATTACCCATATGAATATCAGCAATATATTTTTCCAGTAGAAGCCAGAAGGAATATTATTGAAGATTGGCAGATACAGCAGAGGGTTTTGGGTTTTTTTCCCTCTTTAGTACTATATTTGTCTGCACATAGAGAGAGTAAAACCTAACAGGTTTTACTGAGGGAACTGACAGGCCTCAGGGCCTGGGCCTCCATGTTGGTCCCCACAGCGCTAGGTCCTTCATGGTGGACTCACCTGAAGGCCCCCACATTCCCTGTCCTTCTCCTCGGAGTATTCCATCATTCCTGGTGCCAGACATGATGCTGGTGCCTCTCAACCTGCCCTGCCACCATCTTGTGGCCCTGGGCTACCAGGTCCTGCCACCATTTTGTAGCCCTGGCCTACCAGGCCGTGCCACCATTTTGTGACCCTGGCCTACCAGGCCCTGCCCATCTGCCTCAGGGAGCACACAAGGCCCACAGGGAGCCCACAGCCCACTCTGCTGAGGTAATTTCTTTATAATTTCAGAAGAAATGCACAGCAGTTACATTAGAGGTGTTGTACAGCCTGCCCTGGTGTAAATTAATGAGGTATTTTTATTTCCTTACCCCTTCCTTTTCTGTCTGTTCACCTCCTCTATAAAGTCACCACATGCAGATGCCCAAAAAACACCACGAGGAGGTAAATTTATGCCTCCATCTTCATGCTTTTTGTGCTCCTGAGGTAGTGCTGCCGTTTCCTCCCCCAAAACACCAAGGCTTTTCAGCAAATTGGATGGAGGTGCCAACCTCCTTCTATATGGAATGAATGGACAGGTTTTGCCATTGATGGTGGTGGGAGATGTGAGAGAGAAGGGGAAGGTGACAATGCATGAGGCTGCTCGGTACCTCTAGAGAAGTGTGGTGTCAAACTAAGTGAAGGCAGGATGTTTTTCCTTTGAATCATAGAATGGTTTGGGTTGGAAGGGACCATAAAGATCATCTAGTTCCAACCCCACTGCCATGGTTTCTCACCAGGTTGCTCAGTGCCTCTAGGTCAGAACCCTAGTGCAAAGCCCAGCACAGCTGCAAAAGGTCTGTTTGAAAGTTTGGGACACACCATTTCACCCAGCATTTACACACAGACTATGTGGCAGACACAGAGTGCTTTCATTTAATAAGGTTTTCTAAACTATATGAGTGGAAGCATTCATGCATCTGTAAGCTGTTGCAGTTTGCCAAAAGGGATCCTCTGCTATATGCATACAAAGAGTAGTCTGCTTTGCCCAGGTTCAAAGTGTCTGGAGAACATCACAGAATGGCTNATCCACAACCTCTCTGGGCAACCTCTTCCAGTGTCTCACCACCCTCACAGCAAAGAACTTCTTTCTTATCTCCAGCCTAAATCTTCCCTCTTTCAATTTGCATCCATTACTCCTAGTCCTGCCATCCTGCACTCTATTCAAAAGTCCTACCCCTGCCTTTCTGTAGCCCCCTACAGGTATTGAGAAGCTACTTGGAGGTCCCCCCTGAGCCTTCTCTTCTCCAGGCTGAACAACCCCAACTCCTTCAGCCTGTCCTCATCAGGGCGGTGCTCCAGCTCTCTCATCATCTTCATGATACTCCAGCTCATCTCATCCTCTAAACCCTAAATCCTTCTCTTCAGGACTGCATTCAAGCCACTCTCCACCCTACACAAAGTCCTAGCCCAGTCTTTCTGTTGGCCCCCTTTAGGTCTTGAGAAGTCACTATGAACATTTCTTTGACATCCTTGTGACTAGAGCTGTGCCAGCTGAGATCCAGATTTCTGACAATATGGTGAGGCAATAGGAGGCATCTCCCTTGGACAATTTGAAGTGAACCTTCTGAAGACAACAACTTTCTGAAGACAACAACAAGGCAAAAGCCACAAGAACCCACAGGAAAGCACCTCCAGATCCTGACCATCCTTCCTGATGTGAGTTACTAGGGACACTTGACACTGGGGCAGCTGAAAACTGTGTCTGGAATTAAAATTTTCTACTGTTTCAGCTTTCCACATGGAAAGTAGCTGTGTGTAAGTAGAAATCTAAGTGATTTTTAGGTATTGGTGGTATAATTATACTTAGCACTTCCTCAGCGTTTGCTGTTCAGAACTGTAAAGGAAAGCTAAGTGGCTTGCCAAGGAGAGAGTGAAAATTAATGGCAGGATGGGATTCAGAAGAGTTGTTGCTCTACTGAGCACCCCATCATCAGTTGATATCAGTTGATATCACTTTAGGTGAAGTTTCTCAGCTTCACCTGACAAATCCACTGGCTGCTACCTTACTGCCTGGTGCCAGACATGCTCCTCTTCTTCTTCTCAAAGATAAGGCTGAACCATACATGTCAGCCTTCTCTTCCAGCCTGGTGCCAGACATGTTCTTCTTCTTCTCCTCAAAGACAAGGCTGAACCCAACATGCCAGCCTTCATTTACAGCTTGGTTCCCGACATGTTTTCTTCTTCTTCTCCTCAAAGACGAGGCTGAACCCAACATGCTAACCATCATTTCCAGGAAGGTGCCAAACATGCTTTTCTCCTCAAAGATAAGGCTGAACCCAACTGGCAGATGACTGCTGCAGCTGTCCCACCTCCTTGTTCTGTCCCTGGGAGCCTGTATCTATTGCCAGTGATTAAGAAGGTCACAGGTATGCAGTCATACAATCACAGAATGGTTTGGATTGGAAGGGACCTTAAAGATCACCTAGTTCTCAGCCCTCTGCCATGAACAGGGACACCTCCCTCTACATCAGGTTGCTCAATGCCTCATCCAGTCTGGCCTTAAACACCTCCAGGGATTGAGGGGGCATCCACAAACTCACTGGGCAAACAACATTTCTTGAGGAAAAAAAAACAAGGATTCTTATGTCTGCCTCAAAATATCAACCTATATAGCACTTGATACTCCCTGTATCATGGCATGAAACTCTTAGACATCGCAACCACACAAAGTATGGTTTGTCCAATGTTAAACCACCAGCAAGGACAAACTATTTTTAGAGCTGTCATACATTCCTGCACCTGAGCTTTATTTGTCTTCTGATTAAAAGAGGTTTTTCCTTCAGAGAAGTTCAGTTGGATTTTATACTCATTTACTAAGTCTTACATTCCATTTCAATTTATTTTAAAGCGGGTTCTTCGGGGAAAATTACAAAGCTAATTTGAATTGATTCTTTGGAGATTCAGGCTTAAATGAAATGCCATAAAATTGGCAGTCAAAGTGAAAAAATAGAATTGAATTTTATGCTTATATTACTCAATGGAGACAGGCACCTTGTTCTTTGCTGCTGCTGAGGGGTTTGATGTAGTGCATTTCAGGCAATTGAAACACACCTAGACATTAAACTTCACTGAAGTTGGAGATAGTAAGGAACAGAAGATTTTTCCTAGTTCAAATACAATTTCTCAGATTAAAAATTAGTTTTGGGTAAGCAAAATCAAGTCCTGCTTTTGTGGCACATCTGGAAGATGATACTTCAGCATCTGCTTGTGTTAGAGTAATGCTTCACATGAGGAACTCTCCTTTCTTCATTTGAGGGACCTCTACAAGTCCACCAGCTAATATAAGGTTAAAATACAGAGTGCCAGCCATGTGAACTCCCAGTTTAAAAAGTTTTGGAAAAGGTTTGAAGGGTCAATAGAAGCATTTTCCCGAAAACATTATTTTTTTTCAGATTTTAGATTAATATTTTCAAATGGTTTAGGCCACCACAGTGCATTATCAGATGAGTAAATGTTTGGTCTTCACAGATTTTTAGTCAACTGTTTAATTTTGAGGGTTTTTTTCCCCTCAAAAGAAAAGGGTGATCTTTTGTTTAAGAGAATTTGTGTTTTTCTGGTACTGTTTGATGCATTTACAGCCTGGGAAATTCACAGAAATAATGGCTAAGGAGCTGGTTGTTCAATTTCCTGTCACATAAACTACTGGGGAGATGTTTCATTTCTCCATCCCAGCACCGAGCTTCCAACCTAATCAGAAGTGAGGATATGAAAAGATGTGCTGGAAAAAAATCCTGTCTTCTTTATTATTAGCTGTGGTCATGTAGTCCTATATTAGAAATTATTATTATTTAGCGTGTGTGAATGCATTAAGAATAACTTTAAAAGAAAAATAATATTGTTTTGTTCTGGTAATCTTCATGTGGAAACCATTTTACTGAAAGAAGCCAGGATTCCCAGGATTGTTTTCTGTTGCTCTCAGCTTTCCAAAAAATTTTAGGAGCAGATGTGCTTGTTTGCTTTGGTTCCTATAGAAAGTGTTGCCCACCTAAAATTACACAACAAAATTGGTATTTAGATGTGGAAATTAAAATCCCCCAATCTTTCACACATGCTAAGTTGCTACAACCCTCAACAATCTCAGTGGGAGCTGTGGCTGCTCAACAGCTTTTTTAAGTGAGGTGATTAGTAAAGGAGGGAGATACCTGATTGCCTTGGTAGTGTTCAAAAGCTCCTTGGAACTGTATGGAAGTGAGGGGGATGCAATGGTGCTCTTGTTTGCTCTGCTGCTGAGCTGATGGAAACCCCAAGCACAGATTCAGGCTGGGTGGAGAGTGACTTGAATGCAGTCCTGAGGAGGAAGATTTAGAGTGTCAGTGGATGAGAAACCCGGCATGAGCCAGCAGAGCGCACTTGCAGCCCAGAAGCCAACGCAATCCTGGGCTGCATCAAGAGAAGTGTGACCAGCAGGTCAAGGGAGGTGATTTTGCCCCTCTACTGGGCTGTGGTGAGACCCCAGCTGGAGTTACTGTATCCAGTTCTGGAGTCCTCAACACAAGAAGGACATTGAGCTGTTAGAATTGGTCCAGAGGAGGCAAAAAAGATGATGA
>VZTY01024262.1:2140-12554 GCA_013400935.1 Turnix velox | reverse complement strand
GAATCATTGAAAAATCTTTGTAACCCCACACTCAACCCTAAATACCCCTCTTGGGATATCTCTGCACCAGGGATGGGGCTTCCACCACCTCTCTGGGCAACTTCCCAGTGTCTCCTCACCCTCATGGGGAAGAACTTCCTCCTCATGTCCCATCTAACCCTGCCTTGCTCTACTTTCAAGCCATTGCTCCTCATCCTGTGGCTTCAGACCCCATCCAAGAGTCTTCCTCCACCTTGTAGCCCCTTCCACCACCTCTCTGGGCAAGCTATGCAAGTTCCCTCAAGCACAATCTCTTTCCAAAGCCCATCTTTGCTATTTTTATTTAAAGAAAAGAATCTCCACGTGGGACAAAGAAGGGAGAAAAGAGAACATATGTGTTTCCAGCTCAGAGAGAGAGAATTCCTGTTCTCCACTCCCCCAGGCTGGCTGCCAAAGCACTTGGTTGATCTGTGTTTTATCTGCAATGCATCAATAGTTTGTGCAGCCCTTTTTTTATTTTTTTTTATCCCCCCCTCTTGGCACTACTCCCACTGCCTGTGCAGAGATGCAACCTCTCCAGCATCTTCCCCCCCCCCCAAGAAAATGCTGCATTCATCTGTAACTCTTGCCTTGCTGCCTCTCAGCTGCCTCCCTGCACCAAAAATCTGGGTTTTTTCTCATTAAAATAAAACCCACAAGGGCAGCAGAGAAAAAACTTCTCATCATGAGGTTATCTGAGAACTCCTACAGTGATGCTGAGATGCTGTTTACACCTTAAAAATCCTCCTGGAGGTAAAAATGGGAGAATAAAAGGCACCAGGAGGTTCTCAAATTGTGTGGTTTTGCATCATTTGCAGGGATAAATGTAAATCTTCTGCTTGTTGCTTCCTTGCACCCAAATCTGCTGCTTTTTTTTGGCTTTTTCTCAATTTTTCTGCACAAAGTCTGTCTGCATTGCTATTAAAGGGGGGGTTGGTTGCACCAGCACATGGAAACACCCAAATAATCTTGATTTTTGATGTCCCAAAGCCAAGCTGAAGGTAATGGCAAGGAAAATGAGGATAAAGAAGAATTTTAGAGTGTTGAGGTTGTTAACTTCATGATATTAATTAAAAAAAAAGGTGGTTTTATGGAGCTGGTGCTTTTTCTCCTGCCTGGAAAACTTTAATGAGTGACTTGAAGGTTGTTCTTTGGGTATCTCTGGAGAGGGGGAGAAACAATAAGAGTGATTTAATGAGATTAAAAGAAAAAAAAAAAAAGAGGCAGCAATAAATTTGAACATTGTCTAGATTTTAGCTCTCATATATTGTTGAGATAATGGCATATTAATGCACAAATCAATAGGCAGAATCCAAGCCAGGCTTCTCTCAAAGCTCTGGGAGCTTTAACCCTCTTTTTTCCTCTCTTCTTGGACAAAGAGCAAGGTCTGGAGGAAGAAAGATGTTGGTTGCCCTCAAACTCTTAGCAAATTATTCTGTTTTTTCTCAGAAACAGGTTGAAAAAGGGCAATTTAAAGGCAGGGCAATGAAATGGGTGACCTCCACAGCTCATTTTTTGGCAGAAAAACATCCTTTGGCTCCTTCTTGATCAAATGGAGCCCACTTGAGCGAGGCAAGAAGCAGATTTAATGAGGATGGGTGGAGAAGTGTGTCTCCATGCATGGTTTCTAATCCCCTTCTTGCTCTGAAAGGAGTTCATGTTGGGCCAGGATGGCCATTTTTGGGGCTGTGGCTCATCAGAGCTCTAAGTGCTTAACTGTTTGTGACTTGCTTTTGTCCCTAAGAGGGAGCAAAGGAGGTAAAAAGGGAGGGAGCAGACAGTGGGATGGGAAATTATGCAAGCTTTTGTCTGGCCTCACAGCTCCAAGAGCTCTCTGTCTGTGTCTGCTGATGGTTTTTTGAGCCTCCTTCTACATAACAAGGTCACTAAAAAACCACAGGAAACTTGCCCCTGGATATATGGAAACCATATCAACCCTCTGCATCAGGTGTTTGTGCTTCTAGAGGTGTAGCAATGCCTGAATCTATGTCAAATAATGGATTTCCTTAGTTCAAACATGGTTTATTCCTCTTTTCTTCCCTGCTACAAGTGATGGACAGAGTTTGTGGATGCCCCCTTCATTCCTGGAGGTGTTTAAGGCCAGGCTGGATGAGGCATTGAGCAACCTGGTGTGGTGGGAGGTGTCCCTGCCCATGGAACTAGATGATCTTGGAGGTCCCTTCCAACCCAAACCATTCTATGATTCCAAGAAACCTTCTGGTGGCCTCTCAGGGGTTACAAGAAGGAGGAAGACTCTTGGATGGGATCTGGAGCCATAGGAAGAGGAGCAAAGGCTTCAAACTAGAGCAGGGCAGGCTTAGATGGGACATGAGGAAGAAGTTCTTCCCCATGAGGGTGAGCAAACACTGGAAGAGGTTGCCCAGAGAGGCTGTGGATGCCCCCTCATCCCTGGAGGTGTTTAAGGCCAGGCTGGATGAGGCTTCGAGCAACCTGGTGTGGTGGGAGGTGTCCCTACCCATGGCAGGGGGTTGGATCTAGATGATATTTAAGGTCTCTTCCAACCCAAACCATTCTGTGTAGTAAATGAGATGATTTTTAGAAGCCTTGAGACTTGTTCCTATTTTTTCTCCATTCAGACTTGAAGAAATTTCTCCTTCTGTCCTTTTCCCACCTGCTCCAAGCTTTAATCCTTCACCTTGGGCAGGGATGACCTTGATGGTGAGACCTTGGGGAACTTTGGGGTGGAAAAATCCCTAAAAACTCCAGGTTTGGGGAAAAGATTCTTTATCTAGACCTTTCCTTTTCCTACCACAAACTAACACATCTCTTTTTTTTCCAGTCCCTGCCTCAAAAAAAGTTCTCTCTGATTTTATTACCTCATTTGAAGGTCATTAGAGAAGGTAAAAGTTGTGGGTTGATGTGCACATGCCTAGAGCTCCCCCATCCCAATTTATTATTCTTTTTGGGGCTTTTTCTCGTTTCATTTTCCCCCACTTTAATCCCTTAAACTGTAGGAAAAGGTGAAATTGGGACGGTAGATGGCACTCTATCAATCCTTCTGGCAGCAGAAGGAGGTGGAAAGGAGAAAGGTGTCTTTTTAGATGCTGGGAAAAGAGGTGCAAAAAGGAGGTTTGTCACTCGAAGATATCAAAAAATGCTGCGTGGGGACATTAGCACTCACCTTGGGGAAAGTGAGGAGCAGGATAGGAATTACCATATTGATCAGAGTCCTATCCCTTTGCTCTTTGTCTGTGGCCACTTTCTGCTGCTTCAGCAAAAAAGAGAATGATTTTCCCTGAGAAATATCCCTTCAAAAGGCTCAGTCTGAGGAAAAGCTGCTTCCTGGCACTTAGCTATTATTTCTTTTTTCTTTTTTTCCACTCTAAAGTGTTGAATGAATGGTTTTCATGAGGCTGAAAAGGATTTTAAATTTTACTCTATTTAAACATCAGGATTGTGTTAAGGAGATGTGGAAATGTTGATCCCTCTTGCCTATTTTTTACTGACATTAATGAGGACATACAAAAGGTGTTGGGGTTGTTGAGCCTGGAGAAGAGAAGGCTCAGGGAGAACCACAAGGACCTTCTCAATACCTCAAGGGGGCTGCTGAAAGGCTGGGGTAGGAATTTTTAATAGGATTTGTGATGGGAGGACTAGGAGTAATGGATGCAAATTGGAAGAGAGGAGTTTTAGGAAGAAGGAAATTCTGTACTGTGAGGGTGGTGAGAGCCTGGAAGAGGTTGCCCAGAGAGGCTGTGGATTCCCCCTCAGTCCCTGGAGGTGTTTAAGGCCAGGCTGGATGAGGCATTGAGCAACCTGGTCTACTAGAAGTGGGGCCAGAAGGTCAAGGGAGGGGATTTTGCCCCTCTACTGGGCTCTGGTGAGACCCCAACTGGAGTTACTGTGTCCAGTTCTGGAGCCCTCAGCACAAGAAGGACGTTGAGCTGTTGGAGCAGGTCCATTACTCCTAGAGCATCCCTTTAGGGTCTCCAAATCACTTCAAACCTGGAGTGTTGCATCCAGTTCTTGAACCCTCAACAGAAGAAGGACATTGAGCTGTTGGAGCAGGTCCATTACTCCTAGTTCTGCAGCCTAGAGGATCCTTTTAGGGCCTCCAAATAATTTCAAACCTGGAGTTACTGTGTCCAATTCTGGAGTCCTCAACTGAAGAAGGACATTGAGCTGCTGGAGCAGGTCCAGAGGAGGGTGATGAAGATGCTGAGAGGGCTGGAGCAGCTCCCTTGTGAGGACAGGCTGAAGGAGTTGGGGTTGTTGAGGCTGGAGAAGAGAAGGTCCAGAGGGGACTTCAGAGGAGCTTCTAAATATCCCCTTTGGGCACTCCAGAAAGGCTGGGTAGGACATTTTAATAGGATATGTGATGGAAGGACTAGGAATAATGGATGTAAATTGGAAGAGGGGAGATTTAGGATGGAGATTAGAAAGAAATTACTTATTGTGAGGGTGGTGAGACCCTGGAAGAGGTTGCCCAGAGAGGTTGTGGATGCCCCCTCAATCCCCAGAGATGTTTAAGGCCAGGCTGGATGAGGCTTTGAGCAACCTGGTGTGGTGGGAGGTGTCCCTGCCCATGGATCTAGATGATCTGGAAGGTCTCTTCCAACCCAAACCATTCTACTGTGTTGTCAAGGAAGAAGGTGAAAAGATTTCAATTAAGTGTATTACTTTAAAAAAAATCAAATAAATCCCTGTATGAGGGAAGGGATTTATACCTTGGGCCAGTTCTGCCAAGGCAGCAGATATCTGCATCCTTCACCTTCCTAATCCATTATCTGATTGCAGTGCCCTTGGCTCCACCACTGCTTGTCTCTGGCTTTTTCTTAGGCTGGACTCCTCAGCCCAGCTCTAAGCAGCCCCTCCTTAAAAAAATCATAATTATTACCCCCTGCAGTGAGGTACAGACTTCACAGAGCCAGGGTGCTCACCCTAAAACCAGAAGAGAGCAGAGTTGAAGCTGACAAAGGCAGAAAAGCTGGGACAACTCAGAAGAGGATGCTGCAGACATGGGTAGCAAAGTTTTTATAGAATCATAGAATGGTTTGGGTTGGAAGGGACCTTCAAAATTACCTAGTTCCAACCCCCCTGCCATGGGCAGGGACACCTCCCACCACACCAGGTTGCACAATGCCTCATCCAGCCTGGCCTTAAACACCTCCTGGGATTGAGGGGCCATCCACAACCTCTCTGGGCAACCTCTTCCAGTGTCTCACCACCCTCACAGGAAAGTATTTCTTCCTTCTCTCCAGCCTAAAACTCCCCTCTTCCAATTTGCATCCATCACTCTTAGTCCTTCCATCCCATATCCTATAAAAAAGTCCTACCCCAGCTTTTCTGTACCCCCCCTTTAGGGACTGAGAAACTCCTCTGAGGCTGAGTCAAATATCAGGTGTAGGGTTTGAATGTCTCCAGAGAAGGAGACCCCACAAAAACCCTCTCTGGGCAGCCTGGGCCACTCTTATCTCCTCCTCCCCAAGGTGACAAAGTTCTTCCTCCTCTTTCTGTGGAACCTCCTGTGGTTCCAGCTGCACCCATTGCCCCTTGGCCTATCCCTGGAGGTCACTGAGAAGATCCTGGCTCCATCCTCCTGACAATTCCTTTTGTGTTGATGGTTAAACAGCCTTCTGATGAGGGTTTTCCAACTTGTTAGGTTTCACAAGACCTTTTTTAGGGTTGATTTTGAGTTGAGAGGGCAAAAACTGCTGCAGGTACATCACTATTCCTTGGATAATACCTTATGGAGACATTCCAGGACTCTCCACCTTGTATTTCCCAACAAATCTTGAATCCCCTTCATCAGGGGGTTGATTTTCACTCGTGCTGCAAGACAAAAGTATCCTTGAGGAGGAATCTTTAATGTATTTTGGCACATTACCATGAAATGGCTGTAAAAGCTGCTGTGTAGGGTGTCAGAGGGGTTTTAAATCTGCAGATTCACTTCATCAGCTCTTGGCCACTCTTGGCCAGCTCCTGCTTTAACTCGCCCCTCTTCTGCATTATTGATAATAAAAGCTCAGTGCTGAGTATTAAAAAAAAAATCAAGAGAGGGGGAAGGTTTAAACCACAGAAAGGTTGGAGTCAGCTGAAAATAAATGTGTTTTTTACAGCTCCAAATGGTAATTCTTCTGCTTCAGTCTCTCACACCAGCTCTGCAGGGTGTGGAAAGAGCTCAATTCTTCTTCATGAACCTGGAGAGCAGGGAGATGGATTTTTTTGAAAGAATAAATCACAGAATGGTTTGGGTTGGAAGGAACCTTCAAGATCATCTAGTTCCACCTCCCTGCCATGGGCAGGGACACCTCCCACCACACCAGGTTGCTCAATGCCTCATGCAGCCTGGCCTTAAACACCTCCAAGGATTGAGGGGGCATCCACAGCCTCTCTGGGCAACCTCTTCCAGTGTTTCTTCACCCTTATGGTGAAGAACTTCTTCCTCATGTCTCATCTAACCCTGCCTTTCTGTAGTTTCAAGCCATTGCCCCTTATCCTGTGGCTACAGACCTCATCCAAGAGTCTTCCTCCATCTTGGAGCCACTAGAAGACTTCATTGAATGGATGTCTTCCTAAGGAACCTTCAAGATCATCCAGTTCCACCTCCTGCCATGGGCAGGGACACCTCCCACCACACCAGGTTGCTCAATGCCTCATGCAGCCTGGCCTTAAACACCTCCAAGGATTGAGGGGGCATCCACAGCCTCTCTGGGCAACCTCTTCCAGTGTTTCTTCACCCTTATGGTGAAGAACTTCTTCCTCATGTCTCATCTAACCCTGCCCTGCTCTAGTTTCAAACCTTTACCCCTTCTCCTGTGGCTACAGACCTCATCCAAGAGTCTTCCTCCATCTTGGAGCCACTAGAAGACCTCNTCTTCAAATTTGCATCCATTATTCATAGGCTTTCCACCCCATATCCTATTAAAAAGTCCTACCCCAGCCTTTCTGGAGCCCCCTGAATGGGGGATTGAGAGGCTCCTCTGAGGTCCCCCCTGAGCCTTCTCTTCTCCAGGCTCAACAACCCCAGCTCCTTCAACCTGTCCTCACAAGGGAGCTGCTCCATCCTTTGATCATCTTTGTGTCCCTCTTCCAATTTGCATCCATCACTCCTAGTCCTTCCATCCTGGATCCTATTAAAAAGTCCTTCCCCAGCCTTTCTGTAGCCCCTTCTGTTGGTTGTCAACCAAACCCCTGCTCCTTTTCCTCCCTCTTCAACCTTGTAGCACAGCCTGAGGTTGGTGTGACCCAAAATTCTCCATCCCCAAAAGCCAAATCCACCCAAAGAGCATCAGCAGGTTCTTCATAGCTGTGCTGAGGAACTGGAACATCAGTGCTTGGCTTGTTGCCTGGTGAAATCTCACACTCAGTTGAGAGCTGACAAAACAATACCCTCTAACTCTCCTAAATGAGCTTGTTTTCTGGAAAACTAAAGTGATGCTTGAAAAATCATGTTTAAAAAACAGAAACAAACTAGAAAAAGAGAGAAAAAAACAACAACAGACACTGTTGTGTAGGATGAGGGTTGATGGGTGCAGGAGAACTTGTATCTTCCCTGCTTAGAAATAAAATGAGAAGGTTTTTTGCAGGTTTTTAGTGGGATCCACCTTGATGTGTCCTCAAAAGGTGGTTTGTTCCACGACCTGTGGACTTTTTTCTTTTCCCAGCAGAGCCAAAAAGGCAGGATACACTCCCATGAATCATGCATTAGCCTTTGTTAAACTCCTTTTAGCTAAATATTGTTCAGGGATGCTAATGGCTACATCCTGCAGTAAATCTGCTTTGTATTTTCCTCTCAATTAATTGGGGTGGCTTCTCCATTTGTTGTGATTAGAAGCTTCAAACCCAATTTCCTTCCTCTGGACATCAAGTGGCTGCAGATCCCCATCTGTGAGATAGAAATGGTTAAAATCTGAGTTCATTGTGAGTTAATTCTAGAGGAGGTGATGCCTTTAGTCCTTCTTTTTGAAGAGCATCATCAGAGAAACTTTGTTTTATCTGAAATGATGCAGTCAATGAGGGGACCTTCCTCCATTAGCATCATCCTGGCCTGGGGACATTCATTTCTGGACCTCTAAAAAGGCTGATTTTAGTGTCTCTACCCATGATAGAATTATTATTTCCTCATTAACTCTCCAGGGGTTGTCTTATTTAGGTCAAGAAGTCAGAGATGACGTGAAGCTGAGTTGGCTCCTGGCTTTTTTTCTCCCCCCCCCTCAGGAGTTGTTGCCTTTTCTTCCTTCTCATCAAAAAGCTTTGCAGCTTTCCAGTGGAAAAAGGAATCTTTTGGGAATTCTGATTAAAAGCAGAGGATTTTCTCTAGCTGATAAAGATGTGGCTGGTGTCACCTTTGATTTCTCATCCTTAGGGATCAGACATCCATCCATGGCAGCTAGATTGGAGGAGAACTTGTTCTAATTGAAAGAGGAGGTCCCTTTTTTCCTTCAATTTATCCATTTTCTGCCTTTTTTTTCCCCCAAAATTCTGCCTGAGAGGTCTCAATAGAAGCTTCTGATGCATCACAGTGGTGTCCTGACCTATCTGGGCAGGGTTTGCAACCTCTGATGGAGCTTCTAGATGTATTTTGGGACCTAGATCATATTCAGAAGAAGCTCTGGGAGATAAATGTTTGCTCAGAGGTCAGAATTAGCAGTTTAATCTCATTTTGAAGCCCTGGACATCTGGCTGGTTGTAATAATTAGACATTGATGTAGGAAGGACCACGGTGCCATGATTTCAAACAAACAAAACCAGGTGCTGCCCCCTTCATCTGGTTACTAGAGGAGATTTCCAAAGGCTTTGTGAAGAAAAGACTTTCCTAAACGCATTATCCTCTCCCATTTATGTCTCTCATGAACCACTTTGTGCTTGTCCAGGAAGAGGAATGTCACCAAAGGTTATTTGGCCCACAAAGATCTAATCACAAGCTTCTTCCTTGAGCTGCAGCTTCACAAAAAGATGCAGCATGGAGCACTTTTTAATTAAAACACCCATCCTCCTAATCAAAAGCTTGGCTTTTGGAGATGTCACCTTGTGTAACTTGATTAGATTTTACTCTGCTGGAGGGTAGAATCAATTTTTTTTCTTTTTCCTTTTAGCTGTTTGCTAAGAGGATTTTTTTTTCCCTTCTTTATTAATAAGGCAAATGGAAATCTGCCTTGGAAGGTCTTCTCCTTGTATAGATCTGATTCTTCTTGCCAAGTCGATGTTCTTGGCTCTGGAGCTGAATCAGTGATGACTTTGGCTTGTGCTGGGCTTTGCTTTTCTCTCTCCTTCATCATCTTGTTGCAGTTTTTCACCTGTAGAGTGTGAGCAGCTCATCCCTAACCTCACAATCCCTTTTCTGAGCATCCCAGTTCATGGAGACACCACAGTTGGGTTTGTCCTCAAGATTTGCTTTTAGAGCTGAGGCTACACCATTCAGACTTTAAAAAAATATTCAAATACCCTGGAAAACACTCCAGCAAGAGGGGTTTTTTGGGGTGAGGATTAAGTGGCTCTGACATATTGCGTGACTGCCTCTTCCTCAAGCTCTGCCTCATTTGGCCACTAAAATATTTATTATTTCTTTCATTATTTTTTTTCCCCAGCAACAGGAGCACGTTTTGCATAGGTGGAGGGAGAAATTGCTCAGGTAGAAAATGCTTCTCTGGGTTTCCAGGCAGCAAATCTGTGTGTAGATGCTCAATGTGGACACTTGAGAACCTCCCCCTCCTCCTTTCCCCCAAATCTTTGATACCTGCTCAAAGCTGGAGATATTTAATTGATGAAGGGAGTGATTTTTGTCCCTACTACAGGCTCCAACCCACATTCCTTTGTGTTAATGCATCATCTCCTCAAGCCCCAGGGGCTTTGGGTTGATGTGCACCTGCAGGTTATGTGGGGTAAAACTGCAGAGTCAGCTGTTTTACACATTTCTCCTGCAGCAAATGGGAGTGAGGAAGGGAAAAAGAGCTTACTTTTTTCTCACTGGGTGGAAAAACATATTGGTAGGTGAGGTATAGAGAAGTTCTTTGCTGTGAGGGTGGTGAGACACTGCCCAGAGAGGTTTTTGATGCCCCCTCAATCCCTGGAGGTGTTTAAGGCCAGGCTGGATGAGGCATTGAGCAACCTGGTGTGGTGGGAGGTGTCCCTGCCCATGGAACTGGATGATCTTGAAGGTCCCTTCCAACCCAAACCATTCTATGAAACCTTCTGGTGGCCTCCCAGGGGCTACAAGAGATGGAGGAAGAGTCTTGGATGGGGTCTGGAGCCACAGGATGAAGGGCAGTGGTTTGAAATTAGAGCAGGACAGGGTTAGATGAGACATGAGGAAGAAGTTTTTCCCTATGAGGGTGAGGTGACACTGGAAGAGGTTGCCCAGAGAGGTTGTGGATGTCCCCTCAATCCCTGGAGGTGTTTAAGGCCAGGCTGGATGAGGCATTGAGCAACCTGG
>VZTY01024261.1:204766-238962 GCA_013400935.1 Turnix velox | reverse complement strand
TATTCTATGATTATATGATTAAATGTCTCATCAAAATATAGCAAATAGTCTAATGTAGCACTCATAGTCTAAACTCATACAGAAGAGCCTCACTCTCTTTAAGACTGTTGTACAGAAAGACATGCTAATATCTGCAGTCTCCTCTGGGACTATACCTAATCCTCCACTGTCTGAGTCCCAAGGTTAATAGCTCCAGTCTTCATCAGATATGCACATGATGGGAGGTCATAAGAAGTTATCAGAATCTCTGTTTTTTGGTGGGAGTAGGTACTCACAGAGCTTCTTCCAAAGCAGGTGAGATACTGGTCACTAGGCCACCTGCCAAGTTAAATCAACTAAAATCTTCTTGAGGCAAGGGAAGCGGCTCCAACTGGTTCTGATGCCTGTAATGCTATGTCGTTATAAAGCCTATGGCTGTTTATTAGCAATGACAAAATCATATACTGAGCATGTCACAAAGCATTATCTTCTTTTTGTGATATACCTGAGTGATAGGATCTTGCCCCTTAAAAATACAAAATGTAACACATTAGCCCCATGATTCCAAACTATGAGAATTCATAGAAAGGGACAGATTCTTCAGAAGGGATATCTGTTTTGACACAGGAGGTTTATAAGATCAGAGTACCTTTTTTTTGAAACTGACTGATAAAACCAACCTCCCAAAAGTTCACTAAGATTGAATAACATATTTTTCTTGCTTTTCAGAAACCCTATTGGTTTTATGGAAGAAAAATACACAAAGATTTGTTTAAACAGAGGCTAGGCATGGTATTGTGCATTGTTGGCTTTAATTGTTTGTTTGCATTATTTACTTCATAGCGCATTTTGCAGGTGTAAATAAGCATATGTTTAGTACTATGTTTAGTACACCTAGTAAGGGTAATGGAAACCTCTGCAATACTGTTAATTTCTAATGATATAACACAGCAGTATGTTGAGTACTACCCAAAAAGCTCTAGCAGTCCACAATTATTTCTTAGTGCACTACCTTACTTAGCAGATTTTTGCAACATTATCCATAATTTATAATGATCCACAAAAAATCTATAATGATATTATTTGAGTAAGGCTCACTAAAAATAAAAATGCATTTGCATTTCCCTTATTTCTTTCCCTGTTTTTCATCTTGCTTTTTCTGTGATGAAATCAGTCAGCTGCACTATGTCTGGCTACATCCTGAGACTGGAAAACTTAGCATCATGAATGCAAAACCATGAATAAAATAATAAAATTATTTGCATTTTGAGGGAAATTAGCTCTGCTTATATAACAGTGGAGAAGTGGTATACTGAATATTAGTGTTGCTAGATAAAGCAATCTCTTACTAATCTGTGGTCAGAAACCTTAGCAAAACTATGGAAAACATGAAGCTGCTCTGAGAGGTAGAGTCAGTTTGACTCCATTACAGTGGTGAATTTTATTTCTTTTACACAAATAATGCTATAATTGGGAAGAAATAGAAAGCAGTGGTAAAAGATGAGATACACATAATATTTATAAGCAACAGTCTTCTGCTGTTCACCTCCCTTGATAAATAGAAATGACAACTGCAAGCCCAAAGCGGGACAAGCTCAATAGTATTACTCAAATAAGATAATATGAAGTCTTGTTCCTGAAAGAGAGAATTCTACAGGAAGGAAATTTCACTTTCTCTAAAACATCTCATTCTTCCTTCCTCCCTTGAGAATTCTATAGTAGTTTTTATGGTGTCCTTTACTTGCACCATAACTACTGGCTTTGATGTGTAAATTATTTAGTTCAAATTCAGTGCATCCCATTTCTTGTCTGTATATATACAACCAGACTATAAATAAAATATTTACACATAAATTTAAGCATGTAATTGATGCTTATCCTTCATAAATATGGAGTAGAAGTGCAGCCAAACTTGTAGTTACTATGTAACAACAATAACCTTCTGGGTCAAGTAAGGCTGAAGGAAGCTATTCTTCAGCTTAAAACTTTGAAAATCAGTGAGCTGGATGCCCATATTCTAAGATGTAAGCAGAAGTCTGCTGACCCTGAATCTGCTTTTAGCCGCTTTAATGGAAATACCATATATAAACTAAAGGAAATCTTGCATTTTAAGAATGCACAGTATTTTTTTCATTTACTATTGACTTAAGCTCTAGTTTTGAATTTATGTCTTAGAACATGAGCTTATGAGAATTCAGCAAATCTTTAGCTTGCCCATGATGTGCTTGGTTTCTGTGCATCTCAAGCATAGGCTACACTAAGAGAAAACTTTGCTGTGCCGAGAAACATTATTTTGTCAGGATCAATAGTCCACCTGGCTTTTAGAGCAGCTTTTCATTCCTTTCCAAAGTGACTACATCTATACATAATGTAGAACGATGACCTTTTGCTAAGCAAATGTGAGCTGTTATATCTTACTCCAGACCTTCTAAACAAATATTTGTGATTTTGGTTATGCAGATTTGCTTATTTATGGGATCTTGTTCAGGTAACTCGGCATTTATTTTTGAGAATTCAGCATTTCAAAGGAAATATAGATGTTTCCATGATAAATACTTTTACTTTAGATACATTTCATATAAGAAATTTTTTTTTATTACCTCAGATGAAACACATCCCAAAAAAGGTTTATTTTGGTTTTACTATTTAGCCCTAAGATATACAACTACAATCAGTATGTTAAGAATTTCAAAGGTACCAAGATATAGTTTATTGAAAATACATACACACTGAAACTCATCTAAGGAAAGCAGTTTTAAAATATGTAAAAGGTTTCAAATTATATCTCTTCAGTGAAAACTCAAAAAACAGGGAGTTTGTCCCCCCTTCATAACAAACCATCTAAACTACATCCTTGACTGGCAGATATTCTGTAAATTTCATTGTCATTGTCACTTCTAATATTGAGCAACCTGGTCTAGTGGGAGTTGTCCCTGCCTCTGGCAGGGGGATTGGAACTAGATGATCTTTAAGGTCTCCTCCAACCCAAACCATTCTGTGATTCTATATATATAGAGATGTAGCAGCTAGAACTCTAAAGATACCAGGAAACTGGAATTCTTTACAAATTTTTAGCATTAATAATCACACATGTTTCTCCAAAGTCACACAATTAATCTTGGTTTTGGATAGTCCTTTCTTATAACTGCGGAGAACAATTTTCATGTGACTGACTCTTTCTTCTTTTTTAAAGGCTGAAATTTTGCCAGTTTCCTATTCCACGCTGAGGAACTAAGTTTTATTTATTCTGCAAAGCGGTATTTCTTAGAAACATAACTTTTCTTTCAATTTACTCATTTTGACCTTGAATGCACTTTGAGAAGTACTGTCTATAGTCCAACAACTCTGCATCTGCACCATAATTCATGAAAAGACAAAGTAAGTCCAATTGTGGACACGGTCCAGGAAGTTTCATGACAAAATGATAAAATACTACTCACTTCAGCAGTTATACTTGTGGTGACCCAGATTATCTGCACTGCAATTATCTGAAATGAGCTTGTCTTTTCTTGACATGCAACGCTGGAAAATCTATATGAGGTATTTATATTGTTCGTGTTACAGAAAAATGTCATAATCTCACAATCGCTAATGTTACCATCATCAAAATACTCAAGAGAGTGTGGGAAATATTAGAGAAACTCAGATGGAAATAAAATTAAATTATTAGAAATGTTTAGGTATAAAAAGTTTTGTAAAATAGGATAAATGGGTTTACAAGAGCACAGTGTGGCAATATTTTGAAAGCTGACAATATCTAAAGCACGTAGCTTCTCTATCCAGTGGAGGGAAATCTTACTATACCCCACATACCAACACAATGAACTCCAGATGCATAACATTGACATATCTACTTGGTTAGAGACAACTATATCTGTCTGGTTTGGTTTTTTTTTTTAAGATGATAGGAAGCAGAAGAGGAGGAATCTGCCTAAATGCACGTTTTCTATGGTCAAAATACTCAACAGACCTGGCCTTAATCTTTTCAAGTCAGCTCTGTTACTCTTCAGGAGCAAGAAACTATCTGATGGTGAATGTAAGGCTGCTTGTGCCATGGAAACTATCCAGATAGTGTCCAGATATTGAATAAAAACAGAAATATGTCTCAAAATGAGAAGCCAAGCCTTGGTACTTCTTCCAAAATAGGATAGAATCACAGAAAGTCAGGGATCAGAAGGGACCTCAAGACATCATTTAGTCCAATCTCCCTGCAAGAGCAGGAACATCAAGATCAGGATACACAGAAAGGCATCCAGGTGGGTTTTGGAAGTCTCCAGAGAAGGAGCTTCCACAACCTCTCCAGGCAGCCTGTGCCAGTGTTCCGTTACCCTCACCATGAAAACATAATTTCTCATATTTCTGTGGAACTTCCTATGTTTCAGCATGCTCCATTGACCCTTTTCCTATCAGTGGAGGTCACTGAGAAGAGCCTGGCTCTATCCTCCTGACACTCGCCCTTTCCATATTTATAAACATTAATGAGACCACCCCTCAGTCTCTTCTTTTCCAAACTAAAGAGATCCAGCTCCCTCAGCCTTTCCTCATAAGGATGATGCTCCAATCTGTTCATCATCTTCGTGTCTCTGCACTGGACTCTCTCAAGCAGTTCCCTGTCCTTGAATTGTACACTCCAGAACTGGACTCCCGATGTGGTCTCACCAGGACAGAGTACAGGATGAGGAGAACCTCTTCCGACCTACTGACCATGCCCCTTCTAATACACCCCAGGATACCATTTGCCTTCTTGGGCACAAAGGCACGTTGCTGGCTCATGCTTATCCTGCTGTCCACCAGGATGCCCCAGTCCCTTTTCCCTACACTGCTCTCTAACAAATCAGTCCCCAACTTACACTGAAACATGGCCATATGTTTTTGCCCAAATGTCAGACTCCACACTTGCCCTTTTTATATCTCATTGAATTTCCCCCGGCCCATCTCTCCAGCCTGTCCAGGTCTTGCTGGATGGCAGCACATCCTTCCAATACGTTGGCCACACCACCCTTTAGCAAACTGGCTGACAGTGCACTCTAGCACTCTTGTCCCTCATCTAAGTCATTGATGAATATATTGAATAGTAGTCCCAACACTGATCCTTGAGGGACTCCACTAGACACTGGTTTCCACATGGACTCTGTCACTTTGACCACAACTCTCTAGCTTCTTTCCTTCAGTTTGTCCACAGTCTACTTCACTATCTGATTTTCCAGACCACATTTCCTCAGTTCAGATGTGAAGATGCTGTGGGAGACAGCATTGGGAGCTATGCTGAAATCAAGATAGGCCAAATCCATTGTTTTACCATAATCTACCACCTGCTTAAGTCTTCACAAGAGGTTATCAGGTTGGCCAAGTGGTTGGTGAATTCTTGCTGACTGCCCCTAATGACCTGCTTATTCTTGATGTGTCTAGGGACAGCACCAAGAAAAAGCTGCTCCATTACCTCCACAGATGGAGGTGAAGCTGACTAGTCTATAGTCACTCTGGGCATCCTTCTTGCCCTCTTTGGAGGCTGGAGTGAAATTTGTTTTTCTCAAGTCCTAAGGCACCTCTCCTGTTCCCCCTGACTTATCAAATAGGAAGCAGAGTGGCCTCACAATGACTTCCACCAGTTTCCTCAGCACCCCTGTGTGCATCCCATCAGGATCCATGGATTTGTGAACATTCAGTTTGCTTAACTGATTACTAGCCCAGTCCTCATCAACCAAGGCTCAATACTCCTTTATCCTGAGTTCCTCTGGGTTCTCAGGGGTGTGAAGCTTCTCATGACATCCTCTAGCAGCAGCCTTTCCACTTCTTCATGGAGCTCTGCCACCACACTGAGCAGATGATTCCCCTGCTCACAGTGCAGGCAGCCCCCTCAGATCTGCCCATTCTGGAGCTGCCAGATCTGAGCCTGGCCTCACAGCTTTCTCTGGCTTCCAAAAGCCCCAAAAACAAGCTNCTTCAGAGACGGGGCATCCACAACCTCTCTGGGCAACCTGTTCCAGTGTTTCACTACCCTCGCCATTAAGGGTGATATTTATAAAAGATACATTCTTCGTTATATCTAGCCTGAATCTACCCTCTTCCAATTTACATTTATTATTTCTAGTCATAGTCACACACATCTTCCAGTCACTCTCCACAAGACTCCCAACCTGACCAAAGAGCAGCCTGGTCTAACCATAGGGAATGAAGATACCCCTTCATGTGCTCCTCTGACAAAGTAGCAGTAATTTCTCCTAGGCTTTCACTGCAACAAGACAGGTGCAGACTTAAAATACCTTCTGACTCTGAGGACCAAAACGCTTTTAAATTATCCTCTGGGCCCCCAATGACTATCCTGTTCTTTAGACGCCTAAAGTGCATTTTTGGATCTCACAAGTACAATTTATTGATTTCAATGGCACTTAAATGTTGTGGTGCTTTCAAAAATCCCATTCATCTTTTATCTGTATTTTTAGGAAGGTATTGCTTTTAAAACCCATCACACAGCAAAAATCTGAACCCAGATTATAGCTGAATCACAGGCTGGCCAATCTAATCAATGATGAGGACTTCCTACTAATCATGCATATGTTAATGTACATACAGTTAAGTAGTAAAAGTCTATTCCAAAAGTCTGAGTTAATGCACATAGTGTCATACAGCTCAGTGAACCACAAGGTCAAACGATGAAAATAAGTGTTTTACATTATATATCCCATTTTCATTTACAGATATTTTAGTTACCCTTTGAGGCATTTCTTTTCCTCCTGTGGAACACTGAGACATAATCTAGAATGTACAGACATACAGTCAATATTTATTCACTCACTGAATATATGAGTATAAAGGCAGCACTCATTTTAGGGAAATGTATTTAAATATTCAAACAACATTTTTGTGATAAAAATATATATTTTTTGTTGTACTGATACTAGAAACTACAGCAGCAATAATGTTTTTGTCTGCCACAAAACTACTGAAGACGTGTTTAGGTCATACCTCAAATGTTTGCTTTTCAGTTATGATGGCCAGTTCTTCATGCAGGCACAAAAATGAAATAAAAAAACACAGAAAACCTCTAGAAGTGTTTTCCTATGAGGAATAGTTTCAGCTATACTACAACACTTGCATATCTAAAATAAGAGCAAAGGAGAAAATATTTATACACAAAATATATAAGAACACTATGTACAGTATGCAGTCTTGAAATCTTTATTTTTCATTTATAGTTAACTTGCAAATAGGTTTCCCCAATTAAAATTATTTAAAAGAAACAAAATTATTTTTCATAGTTTTTAGAATGTCTATTTGTATGGAATTATTTTAAAGGAAGTTTATATTTTAACTACAAAATATATTTGGTATTACTCTTAACTCTGTAAAGCCATTCCAAAATCTTTAAGTGGAATGGAAGGTTTTCACAACAGTCAGGCATCAAAACCTGTAATAGTACATCAGCTGATGCATGCTTTTTGCTGCTGCTGATTCTTTAGACAGACAGAAAAACTGAGCATGGACATGTCATTCAAGTAAATGCTATTTATTTTGCTATGTCACTTATTTGGCTTTCAGTTCATTCCTTCTCAATCCTCTAACAAATCCATGCAGCCCATGGTAACTTGGTTTTGCAGCATAATGTTCTTGCATAGAACAAGAAGCATCAACAGCCTACCTTGTAATCCTAACAAATTCTAGAGATTCAGGGTTTGTATGAGAAAATACAGTAAGACAATCACCTCAGATCCTAAGCCACACTGCCAAGCAAAGTATTTTCTTTTCTGTGCTGACTCCAACCAGTTCATTGAAAGACAATTCTTCTACATAAACTAATCAGTTGCTATGAGGTCATCACTGTTAGTGCATAAGCACTTTTTCACATACTAATACTGTAGCTATAAAAAGGCTATTCCATAAACTTTGAACACTTAGAAAGTTAGATGGACTTGCCAAATGTTTTCCTTTTGATCAAGTACTAAAATTAGTTACAGTAATGCTATTTCCATCTTCTCTTCAGTCAAAATTCTTCTCTCTCTTCTTTTCATCAGTTACATGGGCTTTCAGATAAGAAACTCCTGTACACCTTCTGTACATACTTCTGGGAGAAATGTTAGAATTCCTACTTGATGTAGAATTTATGTTCAGGTGGCTCTTATAGTTTGAAGAACACACAACAATTCATTGTCATTTTGACAATTATTCTACTGCCCAATGACCACTCTATACCTGGGAAGGTGAACTGGGAAAAAAAACTAAGAAAATACAAGGACTGAAAGAAAAACAGATTTAATAGATGAAGAATAGATAACTGACATTAATAATACTGAAGAACCAATATTCATCCTGATACCAATATAAAATACATAAGGATTATATTCATCCAATTCTATCAGTAGACAGCCAATTGTACCAGCAATCCCAGCAGTGGACAGCAAATGTGGTGCACTGAAAGCATGACAGCTTTGGAAGGATGGGCTCAGGGGTCCAGTGGTACAGCAAGAATTTCTTAGGATCATATGCATCAAAGGAGAGAGTTAAATCCTCAGCTAAGATTCTGATTTGTACTAATTGTTACATTCTTGTTATGAAATAACCATAGTGGCCAGCGTGGGTCAAGTGCCCTGCACCTGGAGCAGCTCACTAATAAGTTGAAATCCACATACCATAGCTGGCTGTAACTTAAACATTTTCATGAATTCTGACACTAGAGTATTCTAGAAATGCAGTTCTCTAAAGCATTAGAAGAGGCCCTATTGAAAAGTAAAGAATTAATCCTATGTTACCAAACTAGGACATTGGTGCAAAAAAAAGACAATACGGAAAATACACTGTATATTTTTCTCTTTTTGGCCCTTCTCTTGAGAGGCATTTAAGTCCCTTTAAGTCAATTGAAGATCAAAACATGAAAACATGAAAACGTGGAGCTGTCAGAAACACAGACATGTATATCAGAAATAATCTTGTTCCCATGTGAAAATGATATCAAGTGGCATAAAAATGATGGAAAAATCACATCCTCTACTGCTGTCCTCTCAATGGAATTCCAGGTAGTAGGCAGTGGGTGCATCTCTAGTTCTGATACTTTTGTCTGTTATTGAATTTAATCTAGCCTACATCAAGTTATTTTGGAAGGGAGGATTTTTATTATGTATCATGTATCCACCAGTCATGCCTTCTCACTCATATTCTAAACTTGTCAAAGAGTTTTGAAAGTACTTTACATGATAACTCTTTTTTTTCATTTTTTTTTAATTTGTTTTTGGTGGGGATGAGGTGGTGAAGTTACTGACTTCATTGAATGTCCTCTCAGAGTGGTGGGAATCTTGAACTTGTCACAATCAAGAGTGTCGTGGGGTTTTTTGTTAATGGAAGGATATATTTGATTAAATGCATAAAAAGGGATTGTGAGCTTTCCATGTTCAGGTGATACTTGCAGTGCTACTTATATTAAATGCCACTGTCATTTGATCAGGGGACAAAATAGGTTTGTGTATTTTGAGTCAGTGCTTTCTGTGACTTTGACAAGAAAATTGCAAGACTTCTGTTTTCAATCAATACAAAAAATCACACAGAATTTGCAAATAACAGCCTTGCATTTATGATCATGTCTATTTTCCATATCTTAAGGTCAAATTATATTTGAAGATGAAATCAGCAGATTTCCAGACAGCTTTTATGTGATGCAATCTTCACACAGCAGAACAGTCTGTTTCAAAATAGGATCTGAAAAATACTGTTCTTTATTGATTCTGTAGTAGGGCTCACAAATGAAGAGTAAGGACAGCATTTCTACTTGCAGTTTCCATTTGTACTGTAAAGGTTTATTTTTCATTCAGTTTCTTTGTACAATTTCTGAGTTGCCTGAGATATTCATGAACTAATGCTTTATTAAGTATTTCCAGTAAGATGAGAAATGGTGACTTTAAATAATTATATAAGGAATTATATAAAGGGAAATCTCACCAAGATTTTGTGCAAAGTGAGTGAAACAATTTAATTTGTGTGTGTATCTAGGTCAGGATTGTTCTGTAGTTATGGTCATAGCAAAACATTCTCATAATCCAGAGGGACAATCCAGAGGGATGTAGCAATTTGGAGGAGAAGTATGACAATTCTGAATAACATTTTAAAGAATATTAAGGTAGACATCTTAAGTGGTTTATGAAGATTCATAAAGGAGAAAATGACAGAGACCTCAGTGATGACATTCACCTGAGACACATCAATTATAGATTCCTTGTCATTCAGGATTAATGTATGTCTAACCACAATATAAAACGGGGGAGATTGAACAAAGATGGAAAAACATGTAGTTTTATGCTGAACAAGAGGCAACACAAGAGAGAGCAAAGCCTTAATGTGCTTGTACTTACTGCGCTTGTACTTACTGCATTATATTTCCCTTCCTCTACAACATAACACATGCTGACTTTTTTTTAAGGGCCTGTGAGACAGAGTTAATAGAAAAAGTCAAAGACCACTTACCCATTTCCAATAATGAAGGCAAAAATAAAGTGGCATATGTTCTTTTCCTGCTCTGACTTGCTATCTAGGTCAAGCAATTGGCATGTCAACAATAAGCGGTAGCTTATGTCCCACTTAACTGAGCACACACACACGAACTAAACCTCACTTTGGCACATAACAAGGTAAAAGATCTGTCTAGACATTCATTCTGCCCATTCTGTTTATCCATCTTACACTGCTGCCATTTTATTTTTTCAAGATCTGTCTTGCTGTAAGATAATTCACTGAAACGAATTAAAATAAAAACAAGTTTTTCTCTCTGCATGTTATACAGGCTTTTAAAAGTGCCAAAAGCTAACAGATTTATCTGTGGGGAAAAAAAAATCACTCTTCATTATAAATTACAATTTATGCCCACAGGTCAGAAGGACCTTTTGCCTCCCTGTACGAAATATAAAGATGACACAATGACATCTATCTCCATGGGGATTATCTAACAACATTTCTAATGGAGAACAATATATTATACATCTATAACAAAACACTAAAACTGACTACAGGCTCACAAAAAAATAATTTTTGAAAGTGTGATACTCATTGCAGTACACTACAGACATTGAAACTACCCACAGTAAGTTTTTGTGCAATTAAATTAGAATAGATTACATGTCACTCATGAATTATCTTCTGCTCTTCTACAGTAATTTATTTAATTGGCCTCAATGATCAACCGTGAGGTTTCTCATCTCTAGTGAATTTGTTATGCCCAGGAGCGGAGTTTGCAGGAGATATATCAATTCTGAACACTTTCCTTCAGTTCACTCCAGGTTCTCAAGTGATTCCATGACTAGGTATGCATAAAGATTCAGCAAAAGCCACCAAAACACACAATGCAGATAAATTTTAATATATCACTTCTTTAGAGTTCCTGGTTAGTGTCTACTTATCTATCCAGGAAAGTTCTTAAATTTACATCTCACCTGGTTAGTTTTGATCAAGTAACGTCCAGAGATAAAAGAACACAACCAGCTATAATATTCCATTTAAATTTGAAAGTGACAGATAGAATTAATAGCAATGAACCTTGTAGTCAAAGTACATGACAATATTAATAAAAGTATATGCTGGTAGCTGAAATCCCTCTAACCAGCATTGAAAACCCTCTAATCAGGTTGCTGGAGACCACATTGAGTTGATTTACTTTTTTTAGATCTTATTTAAAGCAGATCAGTATTGGGAAGTGAAAGGCACACAGGGCAGGACAGGAAGAGAAAGATTACTAATTCAATGTAGTAAAAATATTTCCTTCCCTCCTAATTTATTTGGTTATTATTCTGACAGAAGCCTTTTTCTCCTTCTTTTCTGAAAAGGGTTTTTATGTTCAGAAATGGAAACCTCTCACTGTTTCAGGGAAAAGGCCTTTTCTTAGCCAGAGGTCTGCTTGCAAACCTCAGTACAAGCATTGTCGCATCTATGTGATTCTTAAATCACATAGTCAGACACCTAACTCACAATAGTAACCTACTGCACTAACTGCCTGAGCTGTCCCTGAATGGGACTCTGACTGCACTGAGCCAGGAAGGATCAGGCCTGAGGTTCTCCCTTTGCAGCAGAGCTGCGCAGCAGAGGCAGGAGCAACCAAAGAGACAGCAGGAGGCTGCTCCACACCAATTCTTTAGGGTAGGGAATGAGCAGCAGCAGGAAAGCCAATAAGATGCTTTCATAAGAGAGAGAAAAGTGAAGAAAAATAGGTCTCTAAAGCTAGACCCAGAGTGTCTAAGAAAAGCACAGAGAGATTTATATCTTTTCCCATTATATTCGTACATGACCACTCACATCAGTCACAAAGGAAAAATGTTAATCAAAGAAGAGTTTACTTTCACCCGCATTTTGCAGGGAGGATGGATTGAACAAAAATTTGAATGAAAATATGAATCTAGGTACTTTTATGAATAATTTTGAAACTCTTTAAGATAACAGGAAACAAGGAAGTTAACACCCAAAGATAGAAACAGTAATCAGAGCTAAGAAAGCTGGCAGGAAGGTGAAAAGAGTTTCTGAAACTGAGGATCTCTGTATCACATGCCCTAATTCTCAGGAAGGTCTTCGCCATCTGCAGAAATGGCAATGCAGCAATCAAAATTTCTGGTGTGAATCAGGGGCATCTTCCTGGTACAAATATCACAGGGATGCACAGTGGGATCTGCTAGCCACTGAAAAGGAAGAAATTAGTCAGTTGGTTAGGGAGTGATTTTCACATTTACTGAGGTCTCAGGAGATTTTATCTAGCATACAGTGTTCAGTTTTGAGTCCCCCAGCACAGGAAAAACACCAACAGATTAGGACAACTTCAGTATAGGGTCCCCCGCCTGGGCAGACTGGAGCACTCACCTTGTGAGGAGAGGCAGTGGGAGTCTTATTCAGCCTAAATTAAAAACAGCTTTGAGAAGATCTAAGAGCAGACCTCCAGCACTTATGAGGAGGTTAAGAGATAGCATTTCCAGAGGATAACTTTTTTCCATGTGGAAACATTCACATGTTGGACATAGCTGCCCAGAGATGTTTTGCAGTCTTCATCCTTGCAGTTGTCAAACCTGATGGGGGAAAGTTCTCAGAGCAACTCAATCTTTGAAACTAACCTGCTTTCTTAATGGAAATATAAGTGATAAAACCATTAGGTTCCATGATAACCTTTGAACCTCAATGATTCTGCATTTTCTGTTTTCAGCAATAAAGTCTTAGTAAAGTGTATCTAATTTTTTTAACAGAAATTCAATAATGAAAATTGCTAATATTTTTCTAGTGTTTAATATATCTCTAAAAACTGAAGGTGTATTTTAAGTTCCAGATTTTCAGAAAAAAATGTATTTTTAGTTAAAGGTTAAATTTAATTGAAACATAGGTTTAGATAGTTGAGTACACATTGTTTAAAAAGATCGATTTACAATATTATAAATCAATCTGATTTATTATGCAAATGAAGTAGGAAAAGTAACAAAACATCTAAAATATTCTTTGCTGGATTTTAAACTCAGATTGTTCTGGAGATAGCTATGTTCAGAGGTAGCTCTTCCCTGGACAAAGATATAGGTTAATCTATAATGTGTGTTTGTATCTTTTTCTCCCATGGCATAATTTTTAAAGGATTGTGATAATCCAGGCCAACAAAAAATGATGGAAGATAAAATTAGGCTTCATTACATCAAATCACACCTGGTATTGACAGAAATGTCCCATGTAAGATGTAAAGAAAAGTCATGAAAATTTCTTCATGAGTCACTCCAAGGGAGTAGGGGTGTACTCTGTGTACTCTTAATTATCCTCCCAAACATATTATTATTCCCTGTGCATATGCATGTTGATATGTTTGTTGTGTGAAAATTAGTATAAGAAGTCATCTTAATCCTGTGAAAGAAACATTTTGAATCTTACAAATTTCCAGTTGTAAGAAAGATGAATTTTCTATGACATGAGCTATAGTTTGCTTTATGGTTTGTGCAAAACAGAAGAGGAGACTCTCAGAGAGCCACTTTTGCTAACATGGAAGTTGTTCAACAACTTCAAAGACTGGTGAAACAGCGAAAAACAATTAATGAATATTTCAGGATACAGGAATTCTGTTTTCTAGGTATTTACAGTTACTACAATAATTTTTTCTTTTAAATTTTAAAAAACCCTGCAAATATGTACAACCTAAATATTTGGACAAACTGAACAAAGTACCTTATCAGATTGTACTTTAGTGCAGATGCTTGGTTTTCAGGAAATCTAATATCAGTTCTTACTTCTTTTAATCAATTACTGATAGTACTTAAGGCTAAGCATTTGTATAAATCACATTCTTCTTAGAAAAAATAATAACAATTTCAATTTTTTCTCTAAAGACAAAAAGGAAGTTCCTAAATTATTTGGTAACAAATTGAAGACATTAATGAACATTTTATTTTACATGTGATTATACATTTTTGCATGTATATTGTTATTATATGAAATTTAAATATTTAAAATAAAAAGCTACTACAAATTTTAAAATTAAAACTTCCTTTTAAAATTAAAAACATGACATATTGTGAGTACAAGAAAACATGAGAAATAATTATAAATACATCCTTATGGACTACTACACTGTTTCCAACAAATATGTCATTTCAGCAAAAACCAGTTTATAATAGAGAGAAATAAATCCTTTTTGGAATGTGTCAGGATACACTGTTTTAGAAACTCATGTAAACAATAAAAATTGATTTTCAAAACTTAGAATAAAATCAAGACGTTTGCTTTGTAATATGCCTCTCAAAATTGTATGTGAGCCTTGGCCTTGTCTGAGTGAACAGCAATGGAGGTTTCATTACCTAATTATGGAGAAACTTGGCAGAAAAAACAGCCTTGGGGTGAAAAATCAACTCAAGAACAATAGCTAAATTTAAAGCTGGAAAGACATCACTCCCCAGTTCTTGGCAATGTGATTGTTAGGATCTGGTTGAGAGAAGTAAGATCAAAAGACAACAATCAGACCTTACAGCAAGGCAGAAGCTGTCGGCTTCTTGAAGCTGATACTGACTGACTTAGATTCAAGATTTACAATAAACAATCTTTTACTGGGTCCACAAATGCTAATATACTCTACATTTATGTAGAGACATAGAGAATGACAAATGCAAGACAGGTAATAGGTGAGGTTTTGCTTCAAAACCATCTCTGACTTTTGTAAAGATTTTAGTAAAATAGACCATACTTTGTTTTGAACTGTCTGCACTTACATAATGCTGTTACTTGCCAGAACTTTCAAAGGAAAATCTTAAAGGAACCAGGAAAGTTGTTTACCTGTAACTTTAAAGTTAGCAGTCAAGGCAGTGTACCTCAAAGAATGATCTGATCACAGAGAAACAGAAACATAGACACAATGACAGAACTCAGCAACAAAGAGGAAGCTGACCCAGGGACCATCTTACCCTGAAAAATATACTTCAAAAATGACATTCAATTACTCAGGTCCTCAACAGTAAGTATAACTGTTATATGAATACCAAAAATACTTTCATTTTCCGCATATTAGTAAATTTAAATTGTAAATTTTTTTTTCTTCCTCTGGATGGGATGAAAGCTTATACAGGTGCAAAATATCCTGTATTAGTCTAGTGTGGAATCCTCCCATCTTCTTTAAAATCGGACCTCAAGTCAGTAAAAATCTCTTGGGCTATATGTGTCCACTAACAATTCTCATAGTTTAACAAGATGGTTAAATACATTGATATAAACTGTAAGACAAAACACAACTATTTGTTTTATAAAAATATTTGTTTTATAAACAGGGAGCTTCAAAGGTCATCTAGTCCAACCACCCTGCAGTGAGCAGGGAGATTGTGTAGAAAATCAGGCTGCTCAGAGCTTCATCAACCCTGACCCTGAATGTCTCCAAGGAGGACCCTCCACCACCTCTGAGCAACCTGTTCTAGTGACTCACCAACATCATGGTGAAGAACTTCTGAATATCTAACCTAAATCTCCTCTGTTCTAGTTTGAAACCATTGCCCCTTTTTCTATTGCTACATGCCCTTGTAAAATACTTCAACACATTTCTTCCCACCCTTCCTTGATGCTTTTTCCCCAGTTGTCCCTGCCTTTTTCATCTTCACAGCCTACATATATATTCTATATAGACTGAAATGAGCTGGTATTCCCTTCATGCAAAAGACTTTGTTGATGTTTGCACAATGCAAAAATTATTTTGTAATAATAGAAGTTGAATAAAAGAATCCCATAAATTTTATTGCTCATACATAAGGTTCTAACTACATAGTGTGTGTTTATACTGGTTTGGTTATTTTAATTTCAAGTTAAAAAATACTCAGATTTTTGCAGTTTCCAGAAGGAATCTATTAGTTAGTTTAATGGACTTCAGCAGAAAACATTTTCAATACAAATGTTTCATGCTCAGATTCATTCATGTGGAGGTTTCTAGAACCTCCACATATTTCTCAGAAACAATAATTTACTGGAGAGAATGCTCTGGTGTTGAGCACTCAAATACATATTAAGTTGTGATAGGTTTCTCTGAATAGTCATTTATTCTGATTCCATTAATAACTGCATAATACATGAAGACAGTAAAATACAGGATAGAATTTTAAATTATGCCTATGATGATTCTCACATTCTAAGCAAGTGTATTTTGCATTTTGTTTTCCATTACATAATTCATGTGTAGTTTTGATACTCTATATTCTGTTTGGAGTGTGCAGCATGTTTGATTTCTCCACTGTCTGTTGGTTCCATAAAGTTAGAAAAGGACCTCTGGGAAAGACAGAAGAAGATGGTGTCCTTGAACTTTGACCACTCAAATGCAGCACTAGGAATGCCCTAGACTGATAAATACAACACTCATTTAGGAACACAGGCAGTTGAGTTCAACCTTTGTTGAATTAGTAACTTAAAAGTATTAGTGAATTTTCAAGGTCCACTGTAAGTACTAGAAGAAAATATGCAAATAATGTGCTCCCTTTTCCATCTTTAAACAGAACCGCCATGCTGTTAAGCTCTAGTCTATGGAAAGGTCTAAGTCATTTGAAGCCTATGTTGACCAGGTGTAGCCCTGGTTCCGGTGGCTTCTGACACAGAAACATCTCTAAACTTCAATTTTTGAATGTGCTATACCTGTCTTCGGTCTGAAGGAAGAACTGTGTATCTGTATGTCTAGAGCCTGATAACAAGAAATTCCTCCAGTAAAAAAAACATTCATGTATTAAACGGTGTAAAATAAGCTACCCTGCCTTCAGATTAATAATTCAACCAAACTTTTACGTTATGCACTTCTTTTCATTGAATTCTTCTTTGAAAATGGCCAGAGTTACTAATCTGCATCCTCAGATTCAATAGACCAGAGTTCAATTCAATGCTTTTGTTATAAAGTATTTTTCCAAGCATACCATAGTATTAGATAGCTTTGCCCACACTAAGGTATGTTTTTGAAAATGTGCAAGCATCCAAACTTAGGCAAGGAGTTCATATTGGAGGCTACCATTCATTTTAGACCCTGCAAGTTTAAGTAGCTCTGGAAAATAGAGTGTTCTTTAGAGTGTTTTATGAGATCTACATACTGTGACCTCCTTAAATGCCTAAATACATGACTTGGGTTAGCCTAAAGTGATTTAGACAGCTTTAAGCATTTAGCCTACACCTCAAACATTTTTGCATAAGAGTTCCAGGGGCTTAAGCAAGCAAGTCTTTCAGAACGCGTTATAATTGCCTGGGACTTACAGAACTGACACTCTTATTTCCATGGGCAAAGAGTAAATTCATTCTATACTAAGACTGCAAAGAGAAAAGGAATTTTTGACATAATAATTGAAATTACTTCTACAGCACTACATACTCTAAAGAAAAGTTTTATATTCTCCTTTAATTATAATAATTTAAAGTGTTCAGTTTACATGCAAGCATGATCATTTTGCCAGTGCATTTTCACTGACTTGCTTAGGATAAAAAAATTACTTCTGAAATCAAATCCTAAGAATTTTATTTGGGGAGGGGGGGACTATTTATGTTATTTTTATAATTTGAATATGAAATATATCTTTTTATCCAATTTTGATTTGATGGTGGCAAGCATCAGGGGTTTTTTAATTGCATAAAATTTAATAAAAGTCACAAAATTAAATTAGAGTGTTCCTAGGTTTAAGTCATACAGTTCAGATAAGAGATATCTCATAGATGTCAAACTTATGGTCTTGAGCAGAAGGATTCCTTAGATTTCCTTACTGACAGCAAAATCTGGGTGGATTTTCTCAGAAGTTTTTCCTGTATATTTGTCAGTACTTCTTATTGGATATTTTGGTTTTGTTGTCATTAATTAAATCTGTTCCCAAATTTTAAGTTAAATACCATAAAACTGGAGTGTAGCAAGAGCTGAGGGACAGTATTTAAAGTTTCTTTCACATTTAAGATAGTTTTAAATTAAGTTTCAAGTTGTAGAGTGAAAACGTATTTCAGTTTTTCTATAAATAATTTTCATTGTTAATAGATGAAAGATGAAAAATGTACAAAGTCTTCTATGCAGTTGGGCTGCACTGATTCTTTTATTGCTCTGCAACTGTGTGTAAAAAATTGTTTTCACAAGCAAATATTAATATAGAAATTTTTTTTTAATGATCATGAAAAAAAAGCAGAAATCCATTGTAAGTATACTGTGATAGCAGTGGTGAAATTAAAAAAAAAATCAGTTTGTTATACTTTGCCATCAAAGAACAATCTGAATGAGCATTCTCTATCGATATTGTTTAATCGAACATTAGCAGTTTTAACTCAACAAAAGAAAAGAAAAATCACAGACCAAGAGGACAAAAATAAAAGAATATGCAGTTCTCCCCAAGTCTCCTCAATCAGAGAAAAAGATTATGACTTATGGTCTGACTTGGTAACAGCTGTATATTTCTACATACAGTTTCTGTTGTTGGGGATCTTTTTGTTAACATTAGTAAAATAATCTTGTTACTTTGCTTTGAAATGCATTGTGAATAACTTATATATGTATTTTTGTATTCCATTTAATAGTTCGACTATCAGCAATCACTTTCTAGTTGGCAAAATAATCATTCTATGCAAGTTCTTAGAAAAAAACACATCCAACAGTTGTCTAATAATTACTTCAAACAGACACTTTGAACCTTTTCTAGCAGCACAACATGATTTCACAGAATAGAAACTATATAGACATACTCAGCTATAGTTTGAGGAATAATTTTTTGTATTTTCTTTAAGTTATCACAAAAAAAATTTTAAAAAGCAGTATGGAAATTAATCTAAAATTCTGGAGAAGTTTTCTGACCCAAAGAAGGTGATGCACAACCAAGAGATAAAAATAGCAATATATTCACAGTAGGATTGAGACTTGATTCTTGAGTCTTTGTCCCATTTCTACTGGTTGAACCTGAAACTTTCCAATTTCAGAGTTCCGCAAGTATGAGATGGACTTGAGATTGCTTCTTTAAAATAGGGATAGTTATATAAAATGTACTAGGATACCCCTCACTTTTCCCATAATGTTGGAATCTGTGGCCTTTGTGATAACTGAACCTCAGCAGGATTAATGACATTTACTCTCTTCAATAATATATTATGAACATTTAACTGACGTTCACAGGTAACATTCATATAAAAAATACTATTGAAGGCATTACAAGGAGTAGAAAATCTACTTAGAAATTCCTGACTTGCCTCTCAAAGTAATTTCTTTAGGTTCCTATGAGGGAGCTGTAGCCTAGGTTTAAGTTCTGTCTTACCCTGCTGCTTTTTTTGATTTTGTCAAGTGAAGTTACTTCCAGCTATGTCTGATTTGGAATTATCTCTTGTTTCTATTCCTCTTTGCATATAAATACCTTATAAAATTTTCAGGTTTGTACATAGAAGTGACTGGCAACAGTCATGCTTGATAATCATTCTTAAATCAGCACTCAACTAGAAAAGCTATTTTTTTGGGGTTTTTTGCAGGTAGAGAAATCTTACTGTAAATCCTAACCTAAGGATTTTTAAAACTCCATCAGTTTTCAGCTTTGGTTCCTATGTAGTATGAAAGTAAGTCAACAAGTTTGCAGTGCTGGCTAAAGCAAAACAATAAGCAAAATACAGTTGATGTCTGTTAAATTAGAGATGCATTATACAAAAATTACACATTGATCTATAAGTGTTGTATCTCCCAGTAATAAGACTTGCATGTATCCTAACTTCCTTACACAATGAAGACTTCCTAAAATAGGAATGTTCAGAGACTTCCCTTTCTTTAACAGATTACCAAGTTCAAGGCAATGAGAGTAAAATCAGCATGTCAGAGCAAACTATCACTGCTCCGTTTCCATCCATTCCAGCAATATATACAGTTAAAAGAATGGTTAGTCTCCAAATTTTGGCTTCCACCATTAACCTCTTTAAATCCCATGCACTCAATATTTAAGAAAACATTCAGCCATTCAGCCCTTATTCATGTCCATGAGAGAGCAAGTCTTTCAGAGACAACAGTTCTTGCAAGAATGAGTTCCATAGATCTTCAATTGGATCAAGGAACTCCAAATTGTTTTAAACACCTTAAATACTATAAAATTAAAAACGGCTTCTTCCAACAATGATGAAAAAACATATAAAGAAAATGTCACAGAGTATGATGTAAAACTGATAAACTTTTCTAGGCCTCATATATAATTTTGTAAAAACCAAAGCTTTTTATTTAAATTAAACCAAAAATAGATACCAAATGAACAAAAATGAAAGGAAAGGCAATTCAGCAAAAGACCAGAAAAAATCAGCTTTTTCCCTATTCATGTACAACCAACCACAGCACAAAATTAGACTGGCTTTAATATTCACAGAATATAAAGGTTACACTAGAGGTTAATTTATGTCTCCTTAAAGTCAACACAAAAATATTTATATCTTCACACCCCACAAAGCTTGATTTTAATGATTACATAGCAAAATATTTGTTCTTTTATTATGTTTATGATGAAGATCACATCTACTTTTGCAATGAGATATTCATTTAGTCACAATGCAACAGCCTGGGAAAGAGCAGTCGTAATATATCAGCCACCTGAGAGCTTTTATTAATTTGAATCACTAAGTCTTTGAGAACTAAGATTTTTGCTTAGGTTTTGTTTTAAAATTACAATTTATGTATTGATTTCAAGCTCTGTTTCTTTCACATTATGTTGATTATATTAAGTTTTAAACATTTTTGTTGGCAAAGTTCTTTTAAAATTAATTATTTTTCTTTCAGAGTCAATTTGGTTCTCTTCTCATTCTAAAGTAGTACTGGTTTTATTCCTATAGGATAAACATTATGCAAGCAAATTAGCATTATTATTCAATTAAGACAAGCCTGTTCTTATTTGTATTCCAATATTCCCAGATGGGAAAATCACCTTGGCATGACAAAGACCAGAAATGAGATGGATTGTTTCTTGTGACTCAATATAGTAGCTTCCATGTACAACCTGCTTTAAAATATTCTTAGTAGCTAATCAAAATCCATAGTAACATCAAATATCTTCAGAAAAGTCTGCTAAAAACAACTTATTTGTACAGAATTTCTAAAAGAAATTCCTGTGAGAAAATATGAGATTTACAATGTATATGACCCATCTACTTTCAGCATTAACTCAAATTACTTCTCTTTCTACTTAAAGTCCTGGTTGTGTTCTGAACAACCAGCATCAAATATTTCTATGGGAAATAATATGTTCATTTGGACAGTCACTTAATTTCTTTATACAATGTGTTTTAGCTTATTTGAAAAGCTTCATTTAAACACATCTATTTCAATAAAACACAATTTCACAATGCAGTTTTTACTAATGAAGTGGATATTTCAATTAAAAAATAATGTCTGCAGAAAAGCCATTCCCATTCAAGTAAACATCGATCATATCTCAATACCTTTTTAATGAATGCATAGAAAATAATTCAAGTTGCTACACATATGTAAAAAAATTGAGGTGGTGTCCTGGTTTTGGGCCAAAATTAATAAATTAGCCCCCCAGAGACAGATGGTCCTCCCTCTCTCTCTCTGAAGAGAGGAGAGGAAGGAAGGAGGAGATTTAAGAGTTCGGAAGAATTCCAAACTACTTTAATAGATAATGAAACAATAAACAAAATCAAAAGGAAAAGATAAAAAGGTGTACAATATTTACAAGACCGAGTCCAGCTCCCGGGATGATGATCACGATCCCACGTGAGCAGGCCGAGGAGAATCCAGCTCCCGGGATGATGATCAAGTTTCCACGTGGTCAGGCCGAGGAGAGTAGGCCTGAGAGAGCGCAGGGTCGGGGAGGGGGACGCCGACGAGGGAAGAGAGCCGAGGAGGAAGAGCCAGGGAGGAAGAGCGAGACTGACCCTTCGCCTCCTTTTATAGTGAGCATGAGGGCAGATGGGATGGAATACCAACCCGGGTCATTCTGTGATTCTGTGAATACTCCATTGGTTACATGTTACATCCATCAATGTAGAACCCTCCCCTTGTGGTTTCTCTTCCCGGTACAACCGACCACGAGTTCCTTCTTCACTAGTGCTTCGGCACCTCCCCCACGCTGGCCAGGTCTGCCGAAGGTCGGCCTGAGGCTTCGATCACTCTTTTTGTCTTCCTTGATGGGCGTCGTTAAACTACCTAGCCTGTGCCCATCCTCCACGAATTCCTCTGTTTTTCTTTAAACATTATACAACGGTAAACAATCTTACACACAGTAATAACAAGTAGAAATATTAGTACAAACACAAACCAGAAAAGTTACCCCATTCTACCTCAAACCAGGACAGGTGGCTAATCATGTTCTGGGCTGTATTAGTCAAAGTATTGCCAGCAGATGAAGGAAAGTGATCTATTCCCCCAGTCAACATTTTTGAAGCCACATGTGCAATCTTGTGTCCAGGTCTTCTTCAGTACAAAAGAGACATGGACTTGCTGAAGATAGACCAGTGAAGTGCCTTAACATTTAAAGGCTGGTGGGATCTCATACAATTGAAAGTTAAGGGAGCTGGGACTGTTCAGCCTCAAGAAGTCAAGTCTCAGGGAGTTCTTACCAATCTGTATCTGAAGGGAAGTTGTAAAGAGGCTGAGGGCCGTGTCTTCAGCAGAGCCCAGTGACAGCACAAGAAGTAATAGGCAAAACCTGAAGCACAGGAGGTTCAGCTTGAACATAAGAAATCACTTCTTTACTGTGAGAGTAACTGAGCACTGTCAGAGGCTGTACATACAGGCTGTGAAGCCTCCATCTTGGAGATATTCGAAAGATGCCAGAATATGATGCTGGATAACCTGCTCCGGGAGATGCTTGAGAACACGCTGGATCTCCAGAGGTCTCTTTCAACCTCAGCCATTTGGTGATTATCTGAATTTTTTAGTGTCTGTATTTGTATATACATGCACAGAATAGCAAAGAAAGAATCTCTATTTGCATACCTGGCTTTACGTACATATATATCCTGAATACATAAGAAAAATGCATTCAATTTAAACAATTTATCTTTAAAGTTTATCTTTAGAGTTTTCTTTGGATTACCTCTTTAGATCCTGATATTTTAAGTCTGACCTGTGTAACTTGACAGGTACCACAGAAACTGTTAAGGTATTTGATCTTAAGTAAAATAAAATCACCACTGGTTCAATATATGGATGTAAACAGGTAGAGACAACTCAAAGAAAAGAGACAGGGACCTCACATAAATGTTAATACCATAGAACACAGTCTCAGAAACATCTTTCTTCACAGTAGGTTTTTTGCCTGATTGTAAGGGAGTGGTTAATTTTTAATCTTCACAAAAATGCAGAGAGGAACTACTTTTGCTAGCACCACTGCCATCATTTTACAAATTCAGAGTAGTCTGACATCATAATTAATCAACTTTTTATCTTGAACTTAACAGTCCATTTTAAAGTTTGATTCTCTGAATTATAAGTGGTCCAGAGCAATGAACCTCAGAGGCAAAGCTAAGAGGATAGTAATTTCACTGTAAATTTGAGATTGAGCAGATTATTTATTTGTGTATTAGGATCAAATATGATGCATCACTCAATCTAAAAGAAGATATTTGGTAAATATTTGTAAATAAAGAATGAACTGTAATTAAAATATTTCACTTGGAAAATGCTCAATTATTTCATTAGAATATTTTAAATAATATTTTTATTAAAATATTTTTGAGTGGTATTTTAATTTATAGATTAATCTAATTTATTTTAAAAGCTGTTTTCAAAAATTAAGTGACACAAGAAACATAAAACCATTCTGTTTTATACTAAACAAATATTTTATTTTATTCTCATAACACAGTGAAAAACTTGTACTAGAGGATATCATCTGCCTGGACTGCTCTAAGGCCTTTGACACAGGCCCACACAACATCCTTCTCTCAAAGCTGGATAGACGTGGATTTGATGGGAGGACTCACTGGTGGATAAGGAACTGGCTGGATGGTCACATCAAGAGGGTAGTTGTCAATGGCTTGATGTCTGGATGGAGAAGAGTTACAAGTGGTGCCCCTCAGGGATCTGTGCTGGGACTGATGATGTTTAATAACTTCATAGATGATATAGACAGTGGACATGAGTGCACTCTCAGCATTTTTGCAGATGATATCAAGCTGAATGGTGCAGATGACAAGCTGGAGGGATAGTATGTCATCTAAAGGGACCTGGGCAACCTAGAGGGGTGGGCCCATGCAAAACTCACAAAGTTCAACAAGGATAAGAGCAGGGTGCTACACTTGTGTCAGGCCAGTCCTCATTAACAATACAGACTGGGAGGTGATGTGACAGAGAGCAGCTCTATGGAAAAGGACTTGGGGGTACTGCTGGATGAAAAGCTGGACATGAGCCAAAGGCGTGCACTTGCAGCCCAGGCAGCCAAACAAGAGCTGTGTCCAGCAGATTGAAAGGTGATTCCACCCCTTATCTTTGCTGCCACGAGACTCTACCTGGAGTACTGCATCCAGCTCTGGTGCCCTCAGCATAAGAAGTATGCGGACCTGTTGGAGGGGCTCCAGAGAATGATCTGGGGACTGGAGTGCCTCTCCTACAAGGACAGGCTGAGAGAGCTGGAGCTGTTCAGCCTGAAGAAGACAAGGCTGCAGGAAGACCTCATAGAGGTCTCCCAGTACCAGGAAAGCTGGGGAGGGACTGTTTGCAAGGGCATGGAGCTATATGATGAAGGGCAATGGTTTTAAACTAGAGCAGGGTAGGTTTAGACCTTAGAAAGAAGTTCTTCACCCCATGGATGGTGAGGCAGCACTGGAACAGGATGCCTAGAGAGACGGTGGAGACCCATTCCTGGAGACATTCAAGTTCAGGCTTGACAAGAGTCTTAACAACCTGATCTAGCATGGGATGTCCCTGCTCACTGCCAGGGAGTTGCAGCAGATGAAGTTTGAAGGTCCCTTCCTTCTCTATAATTCTATGAAAACCATTCTGCGTTTGTTTCCCTTCGCTCACCATTTTCCCCTTTAGTTTTAGAGAATCTTAAGATAAAATAAGGTTTTCTTCATTTCTCTCTAAAAAGACATGATTGCACTGAAAACAGGTGGAAGGAAATTTGAGACAAAAATAAACAGGTAAATCTGTAAGAATGTATAATTTCAAGCTGTGAGGAAGTAGGTACTATAAAGACTACTCACAGAACAGTACAATTGGATTGACTTCACCCTCTCCACTCTCAAAACAAAAAAAAGGAAATTTACTCTAAGAGCAAATCTGCAAAAGCTTGTACTAATGCACTGTCTGCACACGATTAATGGCTATGTCAAATAGGTGGTGAATGACAGTGCTCTGCTTAATAGAGATGAGCAGACACACATGCACTCAGCACACTTATGCAATAATGCATGCTTTCCTCAGAAAGGATTAAGACTAAAAGCTTTAGTTAAAGCTGAGGGGGGAAAAAAGCATAGTCTGGTTAATTAATGCATTATTTTCCAGAGAAGGGTTTGAATGAAAGAGTATTAGCCAACATGTAATAATTCTTAATAAAGTATTGTTTTTCTCCAAATGAGGTGAAATCTTTTACAAAATTGTATGAATACAAACAACCTAATAATCATTCACATTGTAAGCATGTTGAAGAGTTACTGTAACAGTATGTGGAAACTGGACAGCTGTGCACAAATGTCTGCATATATTTACAGCTTTAAAGTCAATTTTATTTGGAGTGTAATTTGATACTATTTGCATCACACTATAAGCAGCAAAACTGCCTCTTTCAAGAATTCATTCCCACAAAATGCCACATAAAACAGATGGGGGAAGAAATAATGCTTTAAATAAGGAACAAATATTTACAGCTCTCAGCATATCATGGGCATACATTAAAAATTCAGCCTGCAGCAGGACTAGAGAATATTCTCACTGATATGGTATTTCAGTGTTTGAGGAACAGTCTTTGCTGTTACTCATAATTTGGCATATGATGACACTTGATTGCAATACTAATACTAATGCTGATACTACTAATAATAGTAAAAACTATAATTATTATTATTGCTGTTGTTATTATTATATTTTCTGTCATTTCAGCTGAATTCATACTATTAATGGAATCATAAAGCCATAGTAAATATTTGTCAGACTTTTTAACCCACCTTTTGCAAACAGAGCATTTTTTTCCCCCTGGAGTGGCTCTGTAAATAGCTCAAAACATACTGCATAGTTTTTTGCAGGGCTGAGTTTTAAAGATAGCAAGGAATGAGTCAAGTAAAATCCCTAAAATTCTATTTCAGTTGTTTAGGGGAGGTAGCCCAGATATACTTTAACCTCCATTATATTCAAAAGTCTTATCTATCTGTACCATAATCTTTATTTCAGTTGTTAAACGGTGTATTTTTAGGGTGATATGATTTCAAGTATTTGTGATTTGTGTGTCTTCTGCCTATGTTAATGTAAGCCATATCAGTTTAAGAGCCCCCAAAGAGCACTACTCTACCTCAAAAAATCTCAGTGGAGTGTCCTGTGGTGTCATTCTGCCATTATGCCTTCTGAATTATTTTGTTAAAATTTTCCAATTTCTCTTGATCACCATGTCACCTCCCGTACCTGATGAAAACCTGGCTTCACATCCATTCTATGTCAGCTTCTTCAAAAACCATGATGTTCAGCAGCTACTTACAGTTTCTGCTCAAGGGTTACTGTCAAGAATTGCTTCTCATGAGATTAATCAGTCACCCTGATTCTTTTCCTTTGGCTTTAAGGAACACACCTCTCCTGTCAACCTATCCAGAGCTTTTAAAATGCCTTTCTGGGAAACTCATAACTAACATCATTACTTTTACAAGAATTGCTAACACCTATTCCTTTAAAAAATAAAAATTGAAAAATTGAAAGGAGTGTTATGTATTCAGTTCACAGTTTAGTATTACATTCAATATTTGTAGAATTATAATACAAAATTATACCATTTTCTACAAACCTTGTAAACCTTTTACGTTGATAAATTGTTGTCCATTTTAGCAATAAAGGAAACACAACTTAAAATGTTAATTGTATAATTGAAATAAAATTAATTAACCAGCAAAGCATCCAACTTTAGAGTGTAAAATGAAGAAATAATTTCTTAACAGCATCAGTTTCAACTTTTTCTTCTCTAAAATTCACAGGCAGGTTATTTGTCATTATTTCAACAATGGGCTAATTGTAGATGCTTTTTTGACAGTAGTAACATAAAAATATTTTTTTTTGCATTAAAGATAGCAGCTTGACATTCCTTTCTTTAAATATGACACAAAATGAAATAAAAAATTGGTCAAAATATCTGGGTTGTATAATTTGTTTTCCAACAAAGTGTGATAAAAACAAATTAAACAGGGAAGACATTCTTCACATTGACATCAAGTAATCCATACATTCATCTAGAATTTTACACATTTTCAGTATTTTCCTCCTTAGCTTTGCTAATTGGCTGCAATTATCAGTGGAGGAGATCCCTTAGATTCAGATGGTAATATGACTTTTTTAATTATTCATTTGAACTTATTTCATGAAGAAACTTAATGGGTGGATGTCACGAGGATGCGACTGTACTTTTTACAATGGTGGTGCCCAGTGATGGAACAAAAGGTAACATGCACAAACTTGAACACAGGAAATTTCATCTAAACAGAGGAGGATGGAACAGTGGGGGAGTGTCTGTCTCTAGAGACATTCAAAATCCTTCATGAAACATTCCCATGCAATCTGCTGCAGGTGACCCTGCTTTAGCCATGGAGTTGGATTAGATGATCCCCACCGCTTCCTTCCAACTTCTATCATTCTGTGAATCTGCAGTTCTGTAAATTGAAACTTAGCAATTGTACTGTTCTGAGAAGCTAAGAAAGAAAGCTAAGAATGTTAAGAAAATACAATAATAGAAATTAACTTATTTTAGTTTTGATACAGAGTATTTAAGGACCATAGTTTAGTCCCTCTAGAGGAAGAGACCATTCCTGGGGTAGCTGTTGACATATAGCAGAACAGTGACAGTGACAGAGTCCAAAAACACAGATAGATTGGGTAGTCTCTGCATATTAAATTTGCAGGAGGGAATGCAGTGAAGAAACTGTTTCTATGCAATAAGTCATGTCACTTGGAGCAACTTAGTTCCTATGTCAAGTACTGGATTGTATTTGGCACTTGAAACCATTGAAAAAACTGTCTGCATCACTAATCACAAAATCTCTGAGCCAACCACTTCATACAAATGAAAAGGCAAAAGTAAGAAAAATCCCATTACAGTAATAGAATTTCATAAAATTACACAAAAATAAGAGCATAGTAAATGTTTCAATAGCATAGTAAAAGCATAGTAAAAGTTGCAATATTTAGAACTCACATCTTACTTTTCTAGAAAATTCTCTAAATTGACACAGAAACAAAATAAACCCCATAAGTCACACTGTTTCAGTAATGCTTCAAAATAAAAAGGATACATTTCAAAAACTATATATTGTACCCCAAAAAAGCAATAGAATGGAACAGAAAGTCTTTTATGTGACAAGCCATAAAAAGACAAGACAAAAAATTACTTTGAAGAGCAACCCGGTAAGGACATAAAAAACAGTACTAAAAAATATTCAATCCCATCAGTAGCAGGATTACATTCCAAAGACTCAGTGAGACTGACAGATGATAAAGATGCTGGAGGATCACTTTGAAGAGACAAAGTCATGACACAGGAGAAATACATTTCTTTGTCTCAGTGACCACCACTGAGGGGACACAATACTCTGATGAGAGAAACTCTTTGTAACATATATATCTGAGGAATTTTCTGAAGCCAATGAGTCAGCAGCAGATATTTTGAAGCAGATTAACAAAATCCAGTAATTGTACATTGCAAAGATCAGATGTTTTCAACTGGGGGCTCTAAAGTAACTCAGATACAGGAGTGCTGAACTAATAACTGTGGTACATAGCATCTTGCTTGAAATAGCCTTAGTATTGGGAGGACACAAAGGGGCCAATACTGCTGTAGTTTTTAAAAAGATGGGTGAAGGTGATCTAAGGATCAACAGAACCAGAAGTCTGCTTTTTCTGCCAGGTCATTTATGGAGTACATAATGAATGATACATTGCCTTGGAACATATGATACATTTATATTTGCAAGATGTACAGCAAAATAGAAGTGGATTTGTGGAGTAAGCAGTTCATTCTGAATACATGAATCAACATTTTAAGCATTTCAGAGGTTTTAACTTTAGACTAACTACAGGCTAGTCCCATGAACAGAATATTAGCACTTAATAGTATATAGGGAGCATGTTAAATTAAGGTTTATGGTTTACTTTATGTAAAAATAATTCAGTTTATGTCATTCAAGAATGTTTTAAAGTATGCATCAAAGTGGATATTAGACTGCAGCTTCTGGTAAGCTAACACAAGTGGCAGCAGTTGTCAGAGCTGGGCACAAACAGGCCCGGAATCACTGAAATGATGGTATCAATCATAAAATAATTGAATTATTTAGGTTGGAAAAGATCTTAAAGATCATCAGTGCCAACTGTTAACCTAATGCTACAATTCACCAATAAACCATGTCCCTCAGCACCACATATACATGTCTTTTAAGGCATGTCTCCAGGCATGGTATTTCCAGCTACTTCCCTGAGCAGCCAGTCCCTTTCAGTGAAGATTCTTTTCCCTAATATCCGATCTAAACATCCCCTGGCACAACCTCAGGCCATCTGCTCTTGTCTTATCTCTTGTTACTTGAGAGAAGAGACCACCCTCTACCTCACTACAACCTGCTTTCAGGTAGTTTAGAGAGCAGTAAGGTCTCCCTTCAGACTTTGTTTCTCCAGACTAAGCAACCCCCGTTCCCTCAACCATTCCTCATAGGTCTTGTTCCAGTTTCATTGCTCTTCTCTGGACACACTCCAGCACCTATATGTCTTTCCAGTAGTGAAGGACCAGAAACTGAACAATCCTCTCCTGTTCCCTGATATCTACACTGTTTCTGATACAACCAAAATCTCCTCTGGCTTTAAGCAGAATTAAACAGAATTACAGAAGAGAGTTTCATAAAGACCTGTGAAATCAGAAGGCCATGATGAAAATATTCATCTCTGAAAACCGCTAAACCTCTGGGTGCCAGACGTTAATAAGACAATTCAAGAGAAAAAGTACTGTAAGGGAAAAGGCATCTTCTTTATGTGAATAGTTCCTATTCTTTTATATTAAGACTTTAGCTCTAAGAGACTTGTGCACCTGATTATAATATTTTTTAATGGCATGCCTATTTTGTGTAAGTTTCAATTGCATTTCAAATACAATAGATTGATAAGGGCTAAATTGCATGTTTAGATTTAAATACACAGTTAGTGTGGTAAAGCAAACAGCATGTGTTTCTTGACTTGGAAAATTATTATTTATCATTTTAATGCTGGCATGAATCTTCATTTCAACAAAGACAAGCATCCCATCTTCTGCAAAATATTACAGTTCATACTGTAACAATTTGTAGTGGCTGGTGACCTGATAAACTTTTTTTAGAATCCTTGGGACAAAGTAGGTTCATGAAAACATTGTCGTTAAATATTACATGAGAAAAATTACTTCTTCAGCCAGTAACTTTCTGTTTATTGCTCCCCTGCAATAACTTGCATATGAGATATCACACTGATAGCTATCTGTGCTAAATGACAAATCAGTACAAAGCTGTTAGTGACTTTGCAGCCCTACAGGCCAGTAATGCATCTCTGTTTCTAACACCTGCTTAATAGACCACAGAACAGCTGTAAATCCTTTTACTGATGTGTTTTGAGAAGGCCATCCGAGTGTTAAGCACCAATGAAGTTGATATTACTGCGACCACACTTTTTATTAGCCTACTGAAAAAGAAAATACGGTGCATACAAAATATTTCTGAAGTGACTGTTGATGTTTCCCAATACCTGCAGTGAAAACTGCATTGGTGACCACAGGATGAGTTTGTTTTTTTCTCGTCTGGAAATAAAAAATGCTAACAGTTCTTCCTACTAAGAAATCTCTCAATAGTTCTCCTTTCCTTTGGCAATGTTTAGCAAGGAATATAACCTGACTGTATTTATTCTTGATATATGCATATATAATATGCATAGCAAGCTTGATAATATCATAATTTTTAAATAGCAACCATTTGAAGAATTATTTTAATGTTAACTCCTCTAGATTATGTGCATTGTTATTTTTGCCTGTCTTCATAAATCCTGGGGATCTTCCCATTTCAAAAGTTTAAACAGCAGTCTTCCCACAATCCTCAACCCCAAAGATCCATCTTTAATCCACATGATGTACATTACTTTGGAAATAATCAGTCATTCTCATGTTTTCATGGTTTTTTTTCATGTTTTCATGTTTTCTCCTACACTCATTTCTCTTATCCTGTTTCAGCAACTTCCTTCATCCAGCTTTTTTCCTGTTCCCTCTTTATAAAAATGATGGGAAGGTTTTTATCAAGTGCCAGAAGTTCTTACAAGCATTACAAGGAAAAATGTACTTTAAAGTCTGTCACACACAACCTACCAAAAAAATACTCATAAACTGCTAAATGTGCTTACTTGTATTTCTGTGTCTTCTAAGTCTTGTTCTCCTAAGTCTCATTCTCCCCTTCTTATTTTGAAATCTTTTGGTTTTCATGTATCTTTTCAGAAAAACACAGTTTCCACTTGTCTAAATTAGGTGGTGTTTAGAATTATAATAAATGGAAGGCTTTTAGTATCCAGAATAAAGGAGGTGGCAATATATTTTGTTATTTGGGCAAGAATTTTTTTTTTTACTTACCTGGAAGCACCTGGTAAAGAAAATGCGTAACAACAATTATTGTGGTTGTTAGGAGCATATATGGCAACAAAGAAGATATAAATTCACTAAATGCTATTTCATAGCCTGAAACTACAAGTATACAAAATAAAAGTTAAGCACCATTCAAAACAAGAGAAGACATTCATGCCTTAAATTTGTAGGGGCATTTTAGAGAAAAAAAATATTTGAGGATATGTAACAGTAATATGAAGGGAAAAGATAAATATTAATTTATGTTATCAAAGATGTCCACCTCTGAGAAAATCAAAATAATAATTTCAAGAGCAGTCTAGGAAGAATGAACAAAATGTAAGTAAAGTAACCTGAAGAAAGCCATCAGAAAGGTAGGAAGTGCCAGATCGAACATGGCCATACTCAATTCATCTATAGTTTTGTGCTCCACCACGACAAAAATAGTAGCACCATAAACAATGGAATTAAGAATTAGGTAGCAAATACAGAAATAATACTTATAAATAGGAAAATTTTAACATCAGGATAGAAAATTGATATTCTGACATAAAATAAAAAGAAAAAAAAGTTTAAACCATAACAGAGGAAGCTGTAAAAAAGTGTAAAAGAGGACAGTATAACTAAGGCTCCAGCAAAAGTTCACACTAGAGACATTGGAAGGATTATGGCAAAATTTAACAACCAGTCCATTTTGACATGAATGGAAAACAATGTTTACTAGTAACTGACAGCTCCATATGATAATTTAAAGTGATAAAACTGGGTTACAATGAGAGCTAAATCATCACTTATTCCTCAGACTCATTCTGGATCATGGACCTTACATTTAAACCAGAACAAAGTATGGCCTATATCTTAGTGATCAAAAATTTCCACAGATGTCCATGGGTTCACCAATTAAACATATAAATATCAGCTCAATAGCTCAGTGGAAAAAGTCATGTTGAAAGAAATGGCTGTGAATATATTAAGAAATAGCAGGTTAAGTAGTGTTACTAACCTCAGAATAAGACATGCAAAGTATATACCTTGAGGAGAAATTGAATGAAATACAGGAAAAACTTTATAAAAAAGTAGATGATGCTAAAAACATTTCTTTTTTTGAAGAATATAATTTTTATTTTAGTCAAGGGAAACATATTAGATCTAATCCACCTGCAGTTTGGAGGTGGATATTTTGTACTCTTAATGACATTCTCAGTTACAATATGTAAGAAAAATATATCTGGATTATGTAATTAAAGAACTGGCTACAAAAATATAGGAGAATAAAATTTCCTGCTAGAACTGCTTTGTTTAATAATATTACTATGTATTTCTGAATCCTGCGCTCCATTAAAGTTCATATGTATATACAAGCACTTGCATATATATTTATTTGTAGTCATGTTGGCAATGGTTAAATAAACTCATGTACCTACAAGCATTTAATACAGATTACAAAAATAAATTATTTACACATTCATTAAGTCTTTGTTCCACTTTTGGGGACTTTCACCGCTGATTACCATTCCTTTCTATTAATGTTTGAAAGAAGGCAGATATCCATTTTCATAGGTTTGCGTGACATCTCTCAAAAATGTTATTCTTAAGTAAAGTTAATATTCTCCTTACATTCTACAGTCCAAAAGAGGGCATTTTGTTCAGCCTGATGCAAAATTTGATCATGAGTGTTTAGAAAACTCTCACCAACTCCATACTCTTTCTGGCAAATATGAAAGTGCATTAGTAATGTCAATATAATAAAGACAAAGGAGAAAAAAAATAACGTGGAACACATGGAAAAGTAAGTAAATAGTTCAGCCTACACATTTTCCCTACGAATCACCTTGGTTCACACTGATAATCTTTTCAGTTTCTTTAAATAAAAGCTTTCTCAGTTGTAATCATTTCTCCACCCTAACACTCCAAAACTTGCTTAAGAAAGGGCATATAGAATCATAGAATCATAGAATAGTTTGGGATGGAAGGGACCTTAAAGATCATCGAGTTCCAACCCCCCTGCCATAGGCAGGGACACCTCCCACT
>VZTY01024261.1:185241-204039 GCA_013400935.1 Turnix velox | reverse complement strand
GAGTGGTCCATCCATCAAACCCATTCTTTTCCAGTTTGGAGACCAGGATGTCATGCGGGACAGTGTCAAATGCCTTGCACAAGTCCAGGTAGATGATGTCAGTTGCCCTTCCTTTGTCCACCGATGATGTGACTCCATCATAGAAGGCCACCAAACTGGTCAGGCGTGATTTGCCCCTGCTGAAGCCATGTTGGCTGCCTCCAATCACCTCTGTGTCACCCTCCATGTGTTTTTGCAACCCTTTTAGGAGGATCTGCTCCATGACTTTGCCAGGCACAGAGGTGAGACTGATTGGCCTGTAGTTTCCTGGGTCCTCCTTCTTTCCCTTTTTAAATATGGGGATTATGTTCCCCTTTCTCCAGTCATTGGGAACTTCACCAGTCTGCCATGACCTTTCAAATGAAGTGGTTTGGCAACTTCATCTGCCAGTTCTTTATATATTGTGGACAAGACCATGTAAGCATAAACTTTTTCCATATTATTCTTTTGATTTAGTTTTTCACCAAATCTTTTTTTTTTTTTCATTTCTGCTATTATGCTGTCTGTTTGACTTGACATGTTAAGTATTATGTCAGCATCCACATTCTGAGCTGATACAACTACGCAAAAGCATTCAAGTAATTCCCTTTGCATAATTTTTCCTCTTCTAGCTTAGATTTTTCTCTATGGTTCTGATTCATTAATCTATTAGCTCTCCTTGAAGTTCCTCAGTTGCATCTCTTCTCAATTACCTTTTTTAATTCTTTGGGCTTCCAGTATCACTGCTTCTATCTTCTTCAGATCATCAGTGGATACCAGAATACATAACACTGGTTCTTTTCTAAGCTAGTCATCTTCTTCTCATTGAGAATGAAATGAATCTTCTCATGTTTTGTTTTTCTTTATTTTAGTCAGTTTTTGATTTCTGGTAGTGTCTGCATTTTGCACAGCAATATAATTTAACGTCATAAATTTTATTTTGGTAAGGAAAAACAAGAGAAATAGAAAATAAGCTTGAGGACAAGAAAGATGCAATGTTGAATTCTGAAAAGGCATAGCCAAATTAGACACTAAAGAAGGAAAGAAAAAAGAAGAAAAGGCAGAAATAGAATCAACATATTAAATTGGAGAGCAGAAACATCAAAGTGTGCTCTTGTATTAGTGAATGTTATATTCCTTCATTTATTATTAATTATCAGAATTATCATTTTGATTTAAAAATTTTTTATTTTTCAAAATGTTTGGAAACCATTACCTCAAACTGCCTAGGATTTCCTTCTCTTTAAAGCAACTCCTTAACCATCCGTTATTTGGCTATGTATTAAGTCTTTCCTTTTTTCCCTGTCAAATATCTAATGGAGAATAGAACGGAAACCACAAAATAGAAACTTATTTTTAAGCATTCTGCATCTACACAGTATTAAAATTTGTTTCTAAATCTTTTCCTGACTTTTAAGCTACCTTCAAAACTTGTCAGAGATACAATTTAACAACATTAGGAGGTCTTTATCCCTGTATATATTTGGTGATCCACATACTAAAATGACAGCTTAGCTCCAAAAGTACGTTAAAAATTTTTAAAACATTCTCTGTCACCTAGGAAATTTTTCATAAATTCTCAATTCCTGAAACGGAATGGCTTCATTCAGACTGCCTGTAGAGAGCAATGCCTAGATCTTCTTATGCGTTGAACTTTCTCCAATAATTACTAGGGAAAAGACTAGTTGTCAAATTACAAACTCAAGCCATGGTTTAGCACCTTACTGCTATACATTCCGTTTCCTGAGAATATTCACACAAAGTGTTTTATTTCAGGCACAGCCTCAGAATACCATAATGTAGCTCAAAATAGTGATTTATGGACATACAGAGTTTCACTTTGAATATGTTACTGTGTTCTATGCTCAAGTTCTTTGCCCTAATTTGCATTCAGCTTTTGAAAAGTAAATTTTCCAATTTGTCACTATTTCTTTCAGGATTCCCTAGTTTTGTTACCTTTAATGTTCTGTTAAGACTATAATACCTATGCACAACTGCTCATAAATGCTAATTGCATTTTTATATCTAAATTGAGCGTGTCAGGGTGATATTATTTTACATATCACTACAACTGTATCTAGCTTTTCCTTTTTTTTTTCTTTTCAAACATATATGTTTTCAAGTATTACAGCTGACTTTTGCTTAGGTCCTCTTCTTGTATTCAGTCATTCTTTCAATTGTTCACAAATAAAAAACAGAATGATTGATAATTCATCAGTATTCTAGTTTGGTTATTCAGCATGATGTGCTTAATTAAATTTGACAAATATATATTACTATGATCATGGAAATTCTACTGATGTGTCAAAACTCTTGATTTGGTTAATTGCATGAGAAATTGAGAGTTTAGGGGGCCGTGATCAAGTGGTAAATTGGTTTTCTAGTTACTTAATTTTCAGAAAACAAACTGTGAAGCTTCAAGGTACCTTATCACATCCTCTTTACATTAGGCTTCAAGAGCCCTTCCAGATTCACAGTCTTTTTTGACCAGGCATTATGTAAGTGCACTGTCAGCAGCTCTTAAATTCAGTTATTCACTTATATATAGTACAGTTCATTGTTGTAGGAAACCCTGCAAATACAAAGCAACAATGACTTAAAGAAAATAACTTTTAAATAGAATATTGTTGAGGTATAGCTGAGACTGGAGAAGGGGAGCAGCAGGGGTTTCCCATGAGGGTGGCAGCAGAGGGACTCAACAGTCAGAGCAACTCAAGATGCCAGACAGGAAGCAAGGAAGGCTGGGAACAGCCAAAGGCAACACCATCCATGAACAGTGAGCACCTTCACAGTGACAAACATGTTCCAAAAAGGTAGGAGGGCATCAGCGCATAACCGAGGCCCAGAAATAGCAGGCTGGTAGTCTACAAATTGCATGTCAGCCTATTTCATCCAACATTTTTGGCAAAGTGAAACAGAAATATATGAAAAACATCATCCTTCAAGATACTCAATTTTGCATTTTATTAATTAGGCTGCTGACTATTAAAATGAGATACAGGAAAATTCATTAATTCTTCAGTAACAAATATTATGTAATGATATTTGACTATGTGTTAATAAATATGTGTAAACATTAAAATCTTAGGAAATATCAGGACTAAAAAGTCAAATAACTAAATTAAGTAATGCATTTTATATCTGCATATGAACTTTCAGAAAAAAAGTAGTAGGAAAAAAAGAATGTTTTTTTTTCCCTTTTGCCAACTTTATGCATTTATTTGCATTAGCAGTGTTAGCTCCCATCATGTCTCAATTGATACACCAATTCCAAAATTGAGAGAAAACTTGTACTCAAGCCTCCTAACTATTTGCGTTATCTTTTGTTCAGCTCTCTACTTTTGTTGGTTGTCCTTACAAGTGTTCATTAAGTTTGTTATCCAAGAAGTAGTGCATTATAGAATGAAATCCGTTCTAATATCTGATCCTCAGAATATGCACAGGCAGAGAAATAGTATACAATATTATTCTTTAAAGCTATGCAAAATGCAAATTTAGGAAATATGTAATAAATTATACAAGGTAGTATTATTTTTATTCATGTATACTTAGTTCTGGATCTATGATAAAAATACTGAAGTTAAGGGGTACTGAGTTATTTCTAAACTTGAAGTTTAAGTACACTTGGAGTTAATATACAACTTCACAATAAAAACCCCACCTATAATAGATCAGAAATAGCAGAAAAATGTTCTACATTTTGGTAGTCTGCTTAGGACAGTTCCAGTCATGCCTTACCCTCCCTTAGGAAAAAGGATTTTCCTCACCTCCCAATCCCAGTCTCAGTCTTCCAATCCAATATTCATGAATACCACCCATTGTTAAACTACCTGGCACTACAGAGTAGTCTGGCTTTGATATTTCTCTAGCTCAGAGATTCAAGTAATTGTGAGCTGCTGCTTTGTCTGTCCTTTCATCCTGCAAATGACTGCACAATTATCTCAGCCATGAGGTCAGGGCATACAGTATTCATCTCACTCCTCCCCCTGCAAGCCCTTTCTGTGAGAGTTACTGTCTGTGCTTAAGCAGTCACACAAGAACTGTTTTAAAGAAAGAGTAGAAAGAAGTCTTGAAGGGTTCCTCCTTCATACATTTGAGAAATGCAGCAAAAACACATTGGAACTCTAGCCCTCAAAAAATATCCCACTGCTCATGGAAATCTTGCTGTAGAAGAGGAAGTCTCACAGGTCTACCCAGTTAATACAGGTAGTACTGAACACTTCAGAAGCATAAAAACAGAAGGGAAAATAAACACAATTTAAAAGTCTTGAGACTTTTGTTCAAGACTACTGGTGGAAACACAACGATAAAGTTCATGTGAGGTATGCATGGAGACAAGCCAGGAGAGATGGGTGCACATCAAGACAACTGAGTAGAATTTTTCTATTGTAAAGTCTAAGTGCATGAAGAGTCACTAAGGTGATACTGTTGAGAACAATTTTCAATAGAATACTCATTATAATTACCCAATTCTCCCTGTAGATGTTGTGGACCCTGGGATGTTATGTGGAATGTTACATTAATGTGAAATCTTTAAAGAGCTCATCCCTAAACTAGTCCAAGGAAAGATTATCAAGGGGATCCAATTTAAAGAGAACAGACTGCTAAAAAACATTAAAAAACACTTAGAAGAGTGCAATATTGTTTGCCTGAAACTTTATTAATAACATTTTGTCTACTGGGAAGCATAAAAAATTTCTATACCCATTTCATATGTAAGCAGCTTGCCATCCTGAACATCATTAAGTGAGTTGCCTCAAACAAATGAGTTAGACTGATAGCAGAAAGAAACATATTCTTTAATATACACCAATTCCCTATAGGACATGTGCTATAATTTATTGCCCTGCCCATCTCTGTAACGTCAGCTGTGAAGGTTTCCAATCTGATCATAGAATCAAAGAATATTCTGGGTTAGAAGGGACCTTTACAGGTCATCTAGCCCAACCTCCACAAGAAGAAGCAGGGACATCTTCAAATAGATCTGGTTGCTTTGAGCCACATCCAGCCTGTCCTTGAATGCCTTCAGGGACGGGGTATCTATCACCCCTCTGGGAAACTTGTTCCAGTACCTCAGCACCCTCACTGTAAAAAATTAGTTCTGTCTAGCAAGAATTTGTCCTCTTTTAGTTTAAAGCCATTACTCCTTCCAACTGATACTCTTCTCATTGGAGAAGAGTATATATTGCCTCGCAATATACTAGTTCCTATTATTAAATGAAGTATGTCTGGTTACAAAGGAAATACAGCCTATTTCTAAAATACTTACTTATTGAAATACAATCCCAAATCACTATGGTATGACACAAAATATTCATCATGCCTTTCCATCTTGATCATCTGATCTGCTCATAGTTAAAGTTCAGTGAAATTATGGATATAAACTACCTGCTGCTGCTTGAACTAAAGCTGCTGGGAGAAGGTGATGAAACATCCATCTGAAGTTTTGTTTCTGTTATTCTTTCCATCACTTAAGAGCAGAAGTTCTTCATCAGAAAAGAAAAAGAAAGGGTGTTTTTGCAAATAAGAACTAACTTGTCAGTAGTTCCTGTTTCAAGTGTTCCCAGTTGTTAGGGTAACTAAAGTTCTAAAAATACTTTAAATAAAAAGGACATCACCTGAACAGCTACTCAAGTAGTCATAGCAACAGTATTTTTTAGACTGAAAGCTGTTCACACAGGGTTTTTTTTTCTTTCTGACCTTAAGCTTCACAAAAATATACAAATTCTTTTTTAAAGTACAGGTGTTTAACTGAAGTTAGACAAAATCCAAATTAAGAATATGCTGAAGTATTCCAAAGCAATTTGTGTTTAGTATATGCTACTAAGTAATTTAAAAGACTTTAAATTTTGTACTTTCCTGTTCATTGCAAAACCTATTTTCAATTTAGATGAAATTCATCATAGTGCATATACATATATACTCTACATCACAGTGTATATACATATCTATATTATCAAATGGTCAATTTTCTCCATCTTTTCTTTCAAAAATATGCTGTAATGGAATTTCACTTTGCTGGTTGTTCTAAATTTGCTTTCTTAAAAAAATATCCATAATAGCTTTGATTGTTGTGACTAGTAAACATAGTTATGAGAGGGGTATAATCCTTCTTGCACTTCATTAATTGAGCTGTTAAAGGACTAACAGTATTTAAAGCTAATTGAAGTCAACCGATTGGCAATCCTTGTTTTCAATAGCCTTTGGATCAGGCTTAAAATCTACTTAGTTACAGGTATATTGCCACAAAGCAGGTTATGAAATTATAGAGTCACCACTGAGGACATAATCTGAAAGTGATCTGTTATTAAAGGCCTAATTTGGCATGCAAATGCTTGTTAGCAGTAATGACAGATATGAGGAGAAGAACACAGCTTGAGTCCGATAGCTTAGGTTGTGATTTCAGGAATTAAATTAGAAATATATAAAATAATGTTGTAAATATGCACGTTTGATACCATTAAGAGGTATCATGCATAGAACTCATGAGACAGTGATTCTTTAGAGCAAAGATACATTCAAAGTCCTTACCATCTCTGAATAAAATACTGCTTCTTCTAAAACAATAAAAAAACATTCAGACAAATAGTATCCCTGTTTGGAGTAAATCCAGAAGAATTTAGTATTAAATAGTCTTATTTATGCATGGGTAATATTTAAGCTTGAAGTTTGAACAGAAGCAATGAGCCATTGAGGTAAAATGGATGAACCATGCATGTAGCACAGTTATATTGCCTCCCACAAAATAATTTTTCTCATATATCTCTGCAACTTATCAGAAGATTTTCATCACTATTCATGTAGTCAGTGTTTAAAAATGTTTATGGAACCACTTCAGAAAAAAGGTCTTATGGATGCAATAATACACAGGGAAATGCAAAAAGTATCATTATAAATTGTAATCTGGTTATTTGTTAAAATACAACAATGATGGCAACAACTCACTTTTGTGAAGAAGTTAGAGACAAAGGCTGTAACTTTGGAAGAAAGCAAATAGTAAGAGTGAAAATATAATGAAAGAGAAAGCAAAGTCTACCTTTTCTCCACTGTTGTTAAGTATACCAGTAATAGTAAATCTAAAAGCTATGTATTTGCTGAAAAATCCTAGTTTACTATGAATTCTTGTCAGTAGTTGTGAAGATAATTCAGATCTGTCAGAGAACTTTCCTTCTCTACAGCTTTTAACTGGTGGTTTAGATGCTTCAAATTGCTACCTTTCTGAAAAAGTTTATAGTAGCTACCAAGGTCTGTGGACTCCAGGACTTAATAAACAGCATGTTCAAATAATGTGACATACTACTTACTCTGTAAAGTGAAGACAAAAAAAAAAAAAAGATGCCATAGTGAAAACATTGTCTTCCAGCACTCCTGTTCAAAAGAATGGAACTCCACGCTATGGGTCCATTTAGGAAGCAGAAGGGCCTGAGTTTTATTACCCAGTCCATGTTCACGCATAGTTTCCCAAAACAAAACAATCTTCATTGTCTTTAACACACAACTGCTAGACCATACCTTAAGTTTCCTCTGCAAGAAAAGAAAGCTCCTTGCAGGATGCTTACATGAGGCTGCCAAAACAGGGAGACTGAGGGACCAGTTTTCTCATTCCTTGTGGATAAAAAAAATTGTGCTTATTTTGTGCTGGCTTAGGCATAGAATAGGGAAACACAATCCTGTCTAATGAGTAAGTGTTTAAAATGATGGTTTAATTCAATCAATTAAAAGCATGAACAGCATGAGTTTGATTTCATCAGTGTTTAAGGAATCACACAGAAGCCAATGTAGTTGTCAGCAGGGGTGAAAAATTCATGTATCACCTACACACAGCTTGAATTCTGTATTTCTCAATTAGATATTACAAACAACCTACTCTATCACAGAAGAACGGCTCTTGAGTAGGAAAAAAACCATAGCAAAGCTTTCAAAACAAGTGCGGTTAATTAAAATATAGGCACTCAGCAACCACTGTCAAATATTTAGTAAGTATGACAGCTTGATTAGTTTTTATTTGTTCTGTGTCTTCCATAGACAATTTCAAGAAAATGTTTAATAGATTTAAGATTTAGATACATTTTTATGATGTATTCCTAAAACACAGATTTGGAAGAACCGTAAATATTTAACCACTGTTGTGTATCAAATACTTAAGAGATAGCAACATGAGAGCAAGCAAAAACATCCTATTGCACTTTAAAATCACACTCATTAGTAGGTTAATGCTAGGGCAAAACTTTACAGAAGTGTTTGATTTTGACCTAGCCAAGTATTTACATTAATAATAGAAATTATTGCTTTTAAGGTAACTTTAGTTAGATAGAAAATATGGGGGATAAGCTGCTTTTAAAAAATTATATTCCAAAAATTACCACAAAAAGATCAACATAAAATTCTTATCAAAATAGATGCACTTCATTCCATTCAGTCATATAAGGATAATCTGAAAACTAATTTATTTTCATCAAACTATTTCAATTTCATCAAATGCTACACCTTGGTTATGTACCTCTGCTAACATTTTCATTCAATTGATTAAGATTTCATTGTAATCAATGTTTGATATTTCATTTTGCCTATTTTATCAGTATAACCTTTTCAGATGGTTAATTATTTAAGGTTGTTCTGTTGTTTTTTTCACAGAAAAGCTTTGCGTGTTGTAAGAGCTTAAAAGCGTACAGATTTTAATAATATAGAAAAACATACGCATGGAGGCAAATAACATATTCAAAATAAGCATTCTCTTCTTTTGACTTTTCTCACTTCACACTTTATTAGCTTTGCTCTATCAGCCCATTAAGCTTTAAAAGAAGAAGAAAATATTAACTATAATGTTCACTGGACATACAGTGATCATATGATTCATACAGTGATGAATACCTTGAAAATAGCTGATATTAATATTTTAATAAGAAAATTTCACTCTTGATCTACAAAAGGGGCTGGAGTATTCAACTGTTTCCAGTAATTTATAATAAATAATTCAAAATATTTCACATGCCAGTGCAAGAGTTTTGCAAGCAAGAATCAATATACTGAAATTGCATCATGCAGAAGACCTTGGCAAAGAACGTGTTCTTAACTATGATGAAATGTCATACATCACAAGGTAACATATTGCCTGAAAATAAGCTATCAGCAAGCATACTTTGGGAATGAACACTACACCTAGCATTAGCCTCAACCACTAATGAGGATACATTCTCAAGAGAAAAGTATCATATGAACAGCCTAATATTGTATGGATATCAGTTCACAAGTCAGGTAATATTGCAAGACCAGTGAAAGGTTCCTGCACAGGCAGTACTAAAGGCAAAAGTACAGTAAAATAATTTAGGAACTTTAGATAGCTTTATGCAAACTACAGACAATTACCTAAAAGGACAATTATATAAAAGGAAATTTTCATATTTTTTTAGTAGACTTTTATGAGAACTAGCTTCAAATGCAGCAAACCATTATGTCTTTGCTATCCTAAGAATTACATAATTTTTTGCAAAAATTAGCCATAAATAATCCAGGAAGCAAAATTTTCAGTCTCCTCTGTTAACAACTGCACAACTTGTGACATCATCAGAAACAAAACTATACACGTTACTGTTTCACTGACTGGGTAAAAAATGGTTTAAATTATTTCACTTCAGAGTTTACTGAAGAAGATATCCTTATCAGACATTTCAACAGTCACATAGAATATTTCATGGTAAGAAATTTTATAGCTAGATGTGAATTGAATGTCCACACACACATAATCCACCATTCGTTGACAAATCACCAAAAGAAGCTATTTCGTAACTGGCCCCAGCTCTTAGTTTCTTTTCACATTTCTCTTTTGGCTCTGTCACAGATAGAAATGTATTACACAGTTATGATTCAGCAGCAATTCAAAATGTAGTAATGATTTGAGGCAGATCAAGATGTTTCATTTTGGCAGCACTCAATCATTAACCAATGTAAGGATTTACAACATGATTTAACAAAATAACTGAACAGCAACTTAATTACAGATTCAAAAATTACAAGAGTCAAACTGGCTTCCCACAAAGTATCTGAAATGAATACATACACAGATAAGCACAAACAAACACACACCAATTGAGGGGTCATACACATGCCTCCCTGAGACTGCTAGGACAAAGGTCCCTTTGCAGTGAGTGACTTGGGATGACTTTGCATGAGTACTCAGACAAAAAGACAGAAAGTATTTGGATCTGGTAAAGTATACAAAAATTCACACTTGTAAGAGTCAGTGTATATACTGGAGACAGATAAGAGAGTCTGATGAAAGAAAAGCTAGCATATAGTTAAAATTTCCCTCTTCTTGAATATGGAATAAATACTCAAAGTGCATCAGCAATCCTCAGTGGGAAATAACTGCAACACGAAAGGATCAACTTGCCCTGGCCTTTTAATCCTTGAGGTATATCCGCTTGAGCATTGTCCCAGCTCAGGGGAAATGCTGGTCACAGCCTGCTGTGATCCAGCTGACACCAAGGGGTCTCACTGGAATCACTATTTATAGGGTCTAAGATAACTGACCCTAATCAGGTACATTTCCTCTCTGGCCAGCCTCAGACATCTGGGATATTCTGCTGCTTTAAGCTGGTTCCACAAGCCCAGAATGAAATGAACTTGCCCTGGCCTTCTTAGTTTAAAACAGAGTGCTAAAACTTTGAAAATACCTCAGCAGATGCTGTTTGTTTCTAGTACCTTATTGGCCTCTACAACTACCTGAAAGGAGGCTGTAGAGAGGCTGAGGGTTGGTCTGCACTCCCAAGTGGCAAGTGATAGGACAAGAAGAAACAGCCTAGTTGTACTGGGTGAGAGTTAGGAGGTGTATAAGGATAAAAAGATTATAATGAAAGAGTTATTAAGCATTAGAACAGGATGCCCAGGGAAGTGGGTAAGGCAATATCCCTGATGGTATTTAAGAGATGGGTAGACACAGACCTTAGAAATAAGGTTTAGTTATGGTTTAGAGATGGTTGTCAGTGTTAGTTTGGTGGCTGGACTAGATGACCTGAAAGGTCCTTTCCAACCTAGGCAGTTCTCTGATTCTGTGATTCAACATTATAATAAAGGCTCACTCAATTGATAGTTGAGATATATGAGAATCTTTGCTGAATACTTCAATCACACTCCAGTTCGCTGTGTCCTCCCAACCCTAACACCTATATTGTGCAGTTATCATACCCACAAGAATACCGGTAATAACAGACCTCTGCTTGTCTTTCGTGTATTTTCTTTTTTGTAGTTAACTACTCCGTAAAAGCCTCAAATTGCCTGTGAACTAATCTCTTCATTGAAACATAAAACTCTCACAGATCACTTGATATACATCTTATTCTCAAACTAAAAGACTTAATCTTACATTTCATGATTTTATTATTTTACAATTGAAAATTCTGCTCAGAAACTTAACAGTCTCTAGATGGAAGAGGCTGACTGATCTCATTTCCTACAGGAAGGTGGTCTTCTTTAAGGGAAAAATCTGTGTTGTCTTGGTATGCTATATGTTGATCATCAAACAGCCCAGAAACCTAGCAAATATATGGCTTTCTTCTGGCATTTATCCAAAAGCTCTGCATGTCCTTTTTTATACAGGACATAAAAAGATTAGCTTTGACTTTTCCCCATCCTTTCCTCAGTGTTTCACCAGAAATTACACTGGCTCATTCAAATCTTAAAGCAAGAGTCTAAAACCTCAGAAAAATATAAAATGTCAACTGTATCATCTTAGAAAATTAATACTCTTCACTGACTATGAAATATTCAGGTTACTGTAATGTCTTTGATAAGAAGGAGAGAACAAAACACATCTTTCTAAACACATCTTTCTAAATTAGACTTTGGGTGAAAGTGTAGAGCTCAGTACAAATTAAGTAGAAAACCACTTTCTAGAACAGAAACAAATAATCTGAGCCTTCTTTACACTTTTTAGGGCTCTCTGAATGTGTCCTAGACATTTTTCTGAGATACTTGTGTGTGGCATTAGGATTTATCTGATCATTTTCTAATATAGTTGGCTGAAATGTTTCCTCAGAGAAGACAGATCATCTTAAACAGCATATAGTAACATTCTAGAGATCTTGTGTTTTCACCATCTGCATACCAAATTAGGAAAATTCTGTTTCTTATCTGCAATGGAATTTCTGTGCCACACCATTTTCTGGAAAGTTGAAAAGACTCCAGGAGGAGAGGACTGTATCTATAGACTTGGAAACCTCAGCACTTTCTCGTTTCCTAGTTTAGCTGCTGCTCCACTAAGGATTTCTGTCAAGTCAACTCTCTCATATATGTTAAAGAACAGTATGAGTCATACTCGGCATCCGCTCCACCCAAAACAGGAAGCACTTCTGGAAAAGGCAAAGTTCAAGAAAACTTCAAGTGTAAAAAGACTAGGCTTGCTAATACCTCAAATACCTAAAAGGCTCCTCAGCTTCTTACACCTTCAGTTTCTGCTCAGATTAACCCAGTTATGTGTTGGCTTCTTCTATTAGTCTTTCATATGTTCCTTTTTACTTTCCTTAATGCTAAAGGAAATTGTAGGTGGATAAGAAATAAGACAGTGGTGACCCAGAGGTGCTTCGCTAACTTAAGATCCTTGATTAGATGCCCCAGATCAATAGTGAGGTGGCACTGACAACTTTCTAAAATTGAATCCTCTTTTTATGCTTTATCACTTCTACATTTTTGCTCCATTTGAGTCACTTCCCTATTCTAGCTAAGAATCAGATCTCTGTGAAAGTAAAGTAAAACAATTAAAATAAAGTGCACAATGCAGTCATAAGCAAAAGCAGAAGTCATAAGACTTCTTTGGAGGTGAATGCTTTTTTTCCCAGCTTCCCTTTTCTGGACCTCTATATATCTCCAAGCAGTTCTGAACTATGTGAAGCTCTAATGCAGTAAATGCATCAGAACACCTCAAGTTGTAAAATACGGAACTGCACACTATGATGTTCATGGGAACAGTTTTTAGTTAAAATAAAGATCCGTTTATGTATTACTGATTTTATCTTGACACCAATTAAGTACCCTAAACGATTAGCTGATGGAGTATTATACCTTATAAGTACTAAAAGCAGTTAAAAATCATTAAAAATAATATTTAAACATTCAGTGCAATGTATATGTTGCTGCTTGATGTCCAGAAAAACACAAAGTAAGGTAAATCTATTTAGGTGACTTTCCCATCTGGTTAGCTGGAGCCCAGCAACTAGTCTGGTATTTAATCTGTGTATTTTATATCAATGCTTGTCTAGTACATGAGATACTGAACAATTGATTCTAAACATGCACAAAAATCAAGCCAAGCACAAATTAACACAGAAGTGACTCTGAACTAGTAAAGCAATTTACAGTCTGTTTTCTCCTATCAGCTCCGACTTCCTTTGTTACTCTCTGATGATAATCAGATGTTGCAGTAAAATTTGAAGATCATTAAATAGAATGAAAAACCACAGTAAATGGCACATTTCATCATTTCATCATTATCTTCCTCTTGTTTATATAAAGAATATACAAATTCAGATGGCAAATTCTGACTTTTTAAGCTATTCAGAATCAACACAGATGGTTACTTTAAAGTTAAACTTAGGAAACTGAATACAGAATCATACATGAGAATTGGTCAGTTTAGGTTTTGAAAATTGGCCTAAAGATATTTATCTATTCATTTTATGGAACAATTTAGATTTTAATCTTTAATGCTCATGCTTATAATGATCCTACTGACCAAAAAAGAGGAGTCAAGGGGAAGTAAAATGAGAAGAGAAGGGGAAAAAGGAAAGTTTTCCATTAAATACAGAATCAAAAAGTACTCATGTAGCAGCAGAATGACTCCAATGATAACTTGGGATATCATTAGAGTGATAACTTGTGATATCAGAGAGCATCAGACATTCAGGAAAGACAGGGAACTGCTTGAGAGGATACAGCATAGAGCAACAAAGATGATGAAGGGATTGGAGCATCTCCCTTATGAGGAAAGGCTGAGGGAGCTGGGTCTCTTTAGATTGGAAAAGAGGAGACCAAGGGGGGACNCTGCCAAGAGAGGTTGTGGAGTCTCCTTTTCTGGAGACATTCAAAACCCATCTGGTTAAGTTCCTGTGTGACCTGGCCTAGGTGTTCCTGCTCTGGCAGGGGAATTGGACTAGATGATCTCTTGAGGTCCCTTCCAATCCCTGACATTATGTCATTCTGTGATTCTGTGATTCAGATGTTATACATACGTATTTGAATTTTGAAAATTCACCTTTTTTTCCACGAGTCTCAAGATGTTCACGGGAGTAATTAACATGCTTTTTTGTCCATAGAAGTGTGAAGAAAAATCTTTATGAGATTAAGATGGAAACACTCAGTTATGATGACTGCCTTTAGCTTACTAGTGCAATAAAATCTAGACTGAAAAATCATTAATTGTTTTGAAATGTCAACACAATAGCTTTCTACAGCCCAACTATGGTTTTAAAAGGAAGGAAATGATCGATAGAATATTCTTATAATGAAAAAAATCAAAGGGTTTTTTCATATTGGTAAGATAATGATAATTGCAGTTAGTTAGATTACATTACACTGTATTGTTTCCAGTAGTTTTTCATATTAACCTGTGCAAGTTCTGTTCTCATTAAAAATCACAGTACAAAAAATATTAGGAAAATAAGTTTAACACTCTTCAGTGTTAAACTCTCCAAGAAGAGAAGAAGTAAGACTGTGAAAGAGAGTTTAAAGTTTGGGTTATTGCCTTTTTCCTTAGGAAATAGAATACTTTGCACTGATTTTTTTTTTCTATAAACAATTACACAGTTCAGAAAGCAATTGTAGAGCTTGGAGAGGGGAGGATAATCAGCTTGAATTTCATGTTACCATGTGTATTTTGCAGTTTTAGAACCTCAGCAATCTGATAACAAGAATTATTTGTGTATCTGGATGTAGTCAGACATTGTATGAGATGAAGAACATGTGTCTGTGTCTATCAAAATCCATCTGAAAATGCTGGCATTTACTTACCATGAAACATATTCTTCATTAGCAATTCTATCCTCTCTATGTATGGCTCATATTGAAGCAACTTCATATCCCAATCTAGAAGTAAAGAAACATTTTTAAAATGTTATGCAGAATTATTATAACTCTTTAAAATATATGTTACTCTGTATGCCATGACTACTGTGAATATAAATGTACTTAATGTAGTTTATGGTATTTTAAAAAGTCATATTTTAAAGTCAAATGTTACTTTGTTCCCAAAAACCTTTTTAAAAATTTCTGAACTCAACAGGCTCTACTTAACTCATTTATAGCTATGGTACTTTTGAATTTTCTAATCTGGGTGGAATTAATTCCCTGGAAAGTAGATCCAACTATAAAACTATGGTCTCTAGGGACATTGGACTGGTCAGTGGAGGGGAATTCAGAATGTTGGAATGGTCCTAAGGCTACACTTTGGTGTGAACAATTTTTTGTTTCACCCTTTGCTCATGGCCTGGTGCCAGCAATATTGACAGAACCTCTGTTCTCCATACAGTTGTATTAACTACGTATGGAGTCAATGCCATTCTGCCTGGTGTCTGTGCCATTACAGCACACACATCAATCCATTATTTTCCATTTTCTTGTTCTGTAGACAACTGGATGTGCTTCTTGCACCATTTTCAATGACTTTTTGCTTTAAACAGTTCACTGAATTCTGCCAGCTTATCGTTCCACAGTCTACAAAGCAGAAAGCAGGGGATTTTTTACAGTTGTGTCTCCTTATACATGGACTGTAAACTTTATTTCTCTAGATTAATTCCATCATTTGCTTTTCTTAGTTCAGCATTTTAGTGCCTTGCCCTGCAGCCCCTTGAACAAAGCTTTTTCCTTCAGAATGTACAGTCTTTACTGGAACTATGACTTTTAATTACCTTCTTTGATCGTGTTTAATTGTTTCCCACATAGACTGTAAAATTTCACATTAGTTGCCCTGAAAAGAGTGGGGGAAATGGGAGAAACACAGACAATCTTGTCATCCCCCTAGCTGGACAGAAAGTCTCATGGATCAACAAGATCATGGTCAGAGGTACACAGCTGATGTGCCTCTGTGATGACTTGCCTCTTCAGGCATAGAGTTAGTTAAAGAAGTTTGTTATCCAGCTCCAAAGCCTATATAAGAGTCCATTACTAGCAAATGCTGTCTGATAAGAAGCCAGCATGATCACAGGAGCTGCAAATGGAACCCTGCTGTTGCAGTGGCTTGCTGTGTAAAATCCTGCCAAGAACCAGAAATATTTCTTGTACTGAAGATGTACTTGGAGGTATCTTTGCTCTTTGAACCAGTGGCTACATCTGACCCTTAAAATACTGAACTTGTGTAAAATATTACTATAAGAAAAGTGGAAGATGGAGTCAATACAATCTTCCAGCTGCTATAATGACACTTACTTAAGGCATCCTCTCCTCTAGGCATATGTATGCTTCTACAAGTCACATGTATTTTAGTTAGCTCAGCAGACAATCTGGTAATCTTGTTCACATAAATATGTGAAAAAAATGACTGAAAGAACTATTATCAGTTGTAAAGGACTTCACTCAGGGTGACATTTCTGAGCAAAGCAATGGTAAAAATAATGCTCAGCTGGCACATTTCAACTGGTACCACTGGCTATCAGCTTGTCTAGAACCACAAACATATTCACAAGGTCTGGAAAACAATGTGAAATATTGGCTAAGTGTTTAGTTGAAGCCTGAAGAATTTCTGTGAGGAAACTGAAAAGGCTGAATCTCAGTTGCTTCAACAGCATAGCAGCTTCCACCAGAGCTGAATATGGTAGTGATTCATGTAAGGTCCAAGGTATCAATTTAACAATCCAGTGAGAGGAATATAACTTTCCCTTCTGATATTTTTCTCCTTTTCACAGAAGAACCACTTTCATTGAGGCCTCAGTCAGATAAGTAGGAGAAACTTGTGGAAAGGAACTAAAAGATTGCTGAATAAATTTCCTCATTTTCAGCAAGCAGGATGCTTGTTTACTGCCTGCATCAGAGAAAAATATGGATCCTTTTCTCGCTTAATTATACTTGCTTTGTAAGACCTGGAATAAGTGATTCAGTTACTGCATGCCTCATCCTCTCTACCTGTTCAAGATTTTGGATCCATTTATGTATATTGTATCTGTTTCATGATATCCTTCATTATTTTAACATTAATGCTTCCATGAAGTAGTTTAACTTTTTCCTAACTTTCTTCATCCCTCTTCTTCCAGATCTGTAACTCTCTTTAACACTCCTCTTCCTCTCCTTGCAGCAATAATAATAGTTAAGGGAGAACATCTATTGTCTTGTCACTGGACAACTCATGACAAACCATGACGCTAGTAAAGTATCGGTAGTCATCGAAATACTAACTACATCTGACTAAAGTCAAAATGATAGTTTCCTGCCTTAAGCTCTTTCTTCTTTAGAACAAAACTTTAGAGCAAATCAATAAAGCATTTGAGAGTGAATTTTTTTCAAATTGGTGGAGAGAGGTAAAATCTCAGAACAAACTCTTCACTACTTGCATAAAGATGATTTATTTGCCAGAGTACTAAAAATATGATGAGTAGTAAAAAAAGGGAAATCTGAATTCTTCAAGAAGTGGATCTTACTTAAGAATGAAATTACAATTGCATTACCTCAAATTAAGTTGTTCTTCATTCCTCTGTGTTACCTAGAAAAACTTTGTAAATACATGGCATTGGTCAAGCAACTCAATACTAATAATAGAAACTTTTCAACAGACTAGTTTATAAAATCATGATGGGTAAAATCACTGGTAGCAAAATGGTAAAAACTGTCTGATTTAAAAGCTGTTTTATATGAGAAAGTTGGGATTTTTTTATTTTTACATGCTTAGACTGACTGTTTTCTTTGCTTGGGCTTGGTTAGGTTATCCACTTAGTTTTGAGTTTTGCTAAAGATTTGTCTCTATAAATGAAACTGAAAATAACAAAAATGTATCTAACACAAAAATTCATGTATCTTTACCACTCGTTACTCCTGTTTTCTGGGGGGTTTTGCTTGGCTGTACTTTCATTTCCTTCTTTTTATTTCAACTCCTTCCTTTTGGTTATTATTGAGGCTCACTTTAGCCATCTACTTAATTTTTCCTAGCATGACTGTTAGCATGGGCTTTGGATGTGTAAGGGAGCAGTAAGACCAAGGCTGCTCCACAAAGAAGGATCAGCTATGAGGGAAAGGTGATCACAACCCAGGCACTAGTCTCACTAGGAGGGCACATCATTACAATGTGCTCATAGCAAGATTCATCAACAGCCATTTTATCTGAGCTTTTGGTTAGTTTTTAGTAAATAGAAATTTTTCACATGTTAATAGTATTCCATTAAGTAATCCTTTGTGACATGGCTGACCCTCTTTCAGTCATATATATGACTAAGAATGTAACAGTACATTTCAGCACTAGGAAGAACATTACCCCATGTGCACAAACAAGTAGAAAAATATTTGAGTAAAGCTTTGTTCTAGTATCTTTCCTACCTGGATTAGGCTGTAGTACTCAGCCTCCAAGTGGCATCTCATTTAATATATATTGAAATTACAATGGAGTACTGGATTGACCCATATCTTCCCACAATACACCCTTATTTATTTGTATATATGCTTTTCTGGTGCACTTGAGAAATATAGTTCCTACCAGTTGCCATGGTTGCTGTCTGCAATCTTAATAAACTTCTTAAAGTGTTTTGAAGAGCGCACAGAAATACCATCCTAGGCAGGCTGCCAGCCGGGAGGAAATTATAGCAAGATGCT
>VZTY01024261.1:151963-185228 GCA_013400935.1 Turnix velox | reverse complement strand
TATTATAGAATACTGAATTAGCTCACCAGGGGTTTCCCACAATATCTCTCCAGCTGGCAGCCTGCCCTGCTAGACAGGAGACTCTGGGAGGGCAACACTGTACTTGCTGCTGGCGAATTTGATCTCACAGTAGGGGTGGGAGCATCTTAGGAGGAGCTTTTAACAATTTCTTCAAACCTAGATATTTATGCGGTTTTACCTCCACTGCAATATGTACAAGCTTGATAGAAACTACTTATTTTTAAAATAACATATGAACTGATAATTTCCTCAGTTAATAGAAATCTTCACAGAGTATTAAAACTTTTAAAGATTGCCAGGCAAGATTTTGGAATTCTAAACCTTACATTGTTAGCATAAATGAGGTACTACTTTACCTCACCAGTTATCTCTAATGCAGATGTGAAATAGTTTGCTCTGATTTCATCAACTAATGAATGTTGATTGCAGTGTCTTTAACATGAACAAAAGTTGAGCTCCCTAACTAGTTTGGGCCAGAACTCTGACAGGCAGATAAAAAAGGATTTATGTTCCATAAGTCACCCAAACTGATTTTCAGAATCTGATGTAAGTATATGAAGAGGACTTCCTTCTTGTCTGCTTTTCAAAGCAGTTTCAGGGTTTCTGACTGCTTTTAGGAGGACCGTAATAGATTCCTTGGTAAAGGTTTTCATAAATATATATCTTGCTCTCTGAAGTTTAACATTTTAGTTTATTGAAGATTCAGCAACTAATTAAGCTATTCCAAAGTAAAATCAGATTTAGAAAAAAAAATCTCCATTCTGTGTTACATGTTTACAAGATTTTATCCTGGAAAATGGTCAGGAATAGTCTTTGTCTGAAGGGAAAAAACACCGGTGCCACAGTACTCAGATCTTCTTAATTTTCTGATGTGATCCAGATCAGATAAACATGTGAAAAAGTCTGAAGAAAGATATGTTCTGAATAAGACTAAAATCCACCATAGCCTCTTTGGCAGCACAGTGCTTGTGTATGACTTCAACAGCAACATCCAAGAATCACCTTGGAGAGAATGGTTCATAAATTCTGTTGCCAGCTAAAGATAACACCATTAACTGTAATTTAAATGTGACTAATGCACATGATATAAATCTTTTCTGGTCCTCAGAGGGCTTCATCACAGGATGTGGAGAGGCCCAAATGATTCTTTTGCAAGCATCTATCACTTTGAGAAGTGAAGAATCTGAGTGTTACCTTCACAATGAAGATGCTTACTCAGATGATGTTGTAAATTCACATGTATGTGAAAAGTTTCTTTGGGATAACGAATAAATCATTTAGAGTGATGAAGCAGGCTATACTGATCAAATGCTAGCACTAGCTGTCCCTGGTAGCCAGAGTGCAGTCACACTCACCTACTATATGCTATAGAAGAATAAAGGAATATTTCAGTTTTCTTGCAAATACAAAACCTCCAGATGTGCCTCAGGAATTTGTCTTACTGTACAGTCTTCAGAATAGATGGAGAATGGACACAAGAGGCTGAGGTTTTTTACTTTTCATTTTCTTAATTTAGAAAAAGCAATATATTTCATAAATAAGGAAAGTGTTAGTTTTAATGATTGTACTCTTAGCACATTTACTGTGGAACTTCAGCCCATTTTTTAAACTTGTCTTTCATCACATCTGATTTAATTTAGCAAAGAGCTAAGTACATGGTTCATAATTATGGCCATTGTATATCATTCAGGATGGCAGCCTCCAAAACACAAATAATTCTATTATTGCTTGCTGCTAACTGATACGGAACAATTGGAGATATCTGGTGATCTTCCATTTGGGTATTTTTTCTATTTTGAGAATTCTATGTCATATAGAATGTGAGCCAGAGAAGGAGGATATATATTTACAAAAGTAGCCAAAGACTATCATAATTGCATGACTTCTGGATGCACTCCATTTGTTTGAAACAGCAACTCACTTGAGTTCTTTTAGGTGCCGCAGAGCAAAGTAAAAGCAGAATAGCGGTAGAAGAAGACTAAGGTACTCAGTCATTTTATTTTACAGTCTTATATACTGGGATGTGCCAAATCTTCGGGCAGGCAATAAATTTTCTAAAGAAAGTATTAGAGAGTCCTACATCTACTAAGGATCCTTTTTGAGTTAATTTTCTGGATGGGGTTTCCATGGGGTCTGTGATTAGAATACTAAAAAGCAGTGTAAGCTGACACAACTGTTTTATTTACGTATATCTGTAAGCACACACTAAGTCAACAGTTAAACTAATCAAAATTCTGTGGCTTACTTACAGAAAAGAAAAATATCATAATCTTTATGTTGTTCGTCAAGACTTTAAAAATACAACAGACTAAGTCCCAGTCTTGCCAGAAAAAAAACAAGCATATGATGCATGAACTTACATAGGAGGGTTGTTAAAATGGTCAAAGGGTGGAGCACCTCTCCTGTGACAACAGGGTGAGAGCTGGGATTGTTCACCCTGAGAAGGCTCTGTTTGGATGGGGCTTTGGTCTAGTGGATGGTGTTCCTGCTCATAGCAAGGGGGTTGGAACCAGATGATCTTTATGCTCCTTTTGAAAAACAAACCCTTCTATGATTCTACATGTGATTATATAGCTAAAAATTTGTATCGTAATGCAAGTACACAAGAAGATCAAATTAAGGCAGTAGAAGAATTACGTGTGTCCTTTCCAAAGTGCTAAGTAAGGTTTTCTAGTTGCCATGCTGAACCATATTGTTTTGATAGTCTCAAAATCAGCAGTACCTTCAATGTTATAATACACTAATTAATGTATCTATTTTCACACCAAATTGCAGTCATTTAAGGGTCGGTAAAAAGTGTGGCTCTATTCCATGATGGAACTTTTGGTGTGTTTATAAATTGATAATGACATACAACCAAAAAAATTTACAATAAACTGTAATAAATGCTTTCATGTGATAATCTTGTTACATGCAAAGTTTGATATAGCTGATAGAGAAAGATGCATGCCTTTCAAATGGTAAAATCAACTTCTAATGCAAATCAATGGCAGAGTGTAAAATTAAAATGAAGAATGTTTAAGACCACCATATTCATTCACATGTAGTTAAGATGTAATTTAAGCTTGTGGTAAAATAAGGCTTATTCATAGGGAATGTAAATTATAAATAGGTATTAAGTATACCAAAATGAACACATACAAAGCATTTCAAAAATATATAGTGTTTGTTTTAAACTATTTCAGAGCACTGTGAGAATATTATTATATTGAAAGAATACCTATTAGTGTTTTATCAATAGTGAATATTTATAGCAACACTGTAAATTATGTACAGAAAATTACATTCAATTGTTGTAAAAATATGTTCCAAAGAATAATCTTAGGACTTTAACAGAACAATAATTTGGAAGCTATTCAGGTTTAGAAAGTTATTTCAGGCTTCTGCTAGATCAAACCAACAACTGATACTGAGAAATCTTGGCATAACCCAAATACATTTACTCGTTGCAGCTATCTAGGTATGATCTTGCCAATGGTGGTAGAAACAAAGATCAATGCTTATTTTCTTTTCTAATTTTGCTATATAGCCAAAAGTTTCCAGTCCCTAACACTGTCTAGTGATTTTGCTTTTCAAATATGCAGCCTGAGTGCTCAGGGCTATTCAGAAATTTTCTGCCAACACCTTTTAAAATCTGATAAATACTTATTTGTTTAGGGAAAAAAAAAGAAATTATGGGAGAGGAATAATTGTATTCACTGCTAATCTGCAGTGCAGATTATTCGATTCTGCTATAGGATGAAACTTACAGCAAAACCAAGGGAAGATTGCTATACAATACAGTAGGAAGTCATCAAGTACTATACAAATCAGGAAGAAGTACAGTTTAAATCTCCTTAAGAAAGCTGATGCTGTAAAAGCTCTTGGAGACATAAGAATACCTGGTCAGCAGTGTTTCATAAATGTTATCTATCAAGTTCCCTTTTGGGGAAAATAGTCTCCTTTTGTAAAAATACATTGAAACCATAAGAAGAAAGAAAAAAAGAAAAATCAAATAATTATATTTAGATTGTCAAAATATTCAGATGCATTTCAGATTATGCTATACTTAAGTCTTCAGTCACTAAAGACTGTTTAATTATACGTATAGAATAACATCTGCACAAGGAAAATTAGTACAAAGTGAGAATAACCAGCAGTTGGACAAACGATGGAAGAGTGCTAACAGCAGGCACTCAGTCTGAAAGCCCTTGCTTGATGTGTTCTGATGAATCTTGAATTCCTTTTCTACACTGTGAAACAAACTCACTAGGACAAGCAGGGAATACTGTAAGGTGACTTTGCTGTTAGCTGGTGCATCAGTGTCCTACATTTTTGGCAAGGTGAGGTTCACCAGTCTTCTACACTCCAATATTTTAATATTCTGTTGTCTGATACTGTTTTTAGAGGCTTTTTGTTTGTCTTTTTTTTTCCTTGACAATAACCCCCTTCCTCTCTGTTTGCAAGCACTAAATTTTATGAATAGAAGGGACACAAAGATCAGGGCTGTTACACCAGAGCAACCAAGAAGACCATCCATAGCACAGGTAGAGCTTCCAACAGAGAAAGAAAAATGGCAGATAAAAAATATTATTTGTAACAAGTCATGACTTTAATTTACAACTTCATGTGCATTTTCACTATGTATTTCAAGAATCCTATTTTATTAGCTATATGGCAATTTATTTACATTTACACCAGTTCTAAAATCATAACACAAAATCTTTTAAGTATTTTATCAAGTCCTTTTAGAATTACAGTAGCTTTATTAATGATTTGTTAAAATAGGTAAATCTCACAAATGCTTTCTCACAAGTTACCAAAATTCACATATAACAACTCTTCATTGGTTTATATTTCATTAACAGAAAATAAGTTTCTACATTTCATTTAATTAATGAAAACCAGGTTTATTTTGTGCTAAAGGCAACTTTTTTCTATTATACCTACACATAAGATTTCCAACAGGCAGCCTTCTTTTGAACCTACCACACATTAATCATGAAAATTACCCAAAACTTTCAGATAGTCACAAATTATCCCTTATGCTTCATAAACCAAACATGGATTTCTAATAGTGGATCATTAAAGTAGCAGGTTTCAATGCACAAAAGCACCTCAGAAGGCTCTATAGTTTTGCTCTTGTTACTGCTTCATCCATATCCCTGTGAACTGAGCTGAAACATCTGCCAATTGTGCATAACAAATGGTTGTGAAGAAAATGGGAGAATAGGTTATAAGAATCATAAAAGGAAAATCTGTGATTACTTTATGGTCATTGGAAAGGTGATCATCACTTAAAAAGCCAAGTTTTTGCTTTTTTGCTGAAAAACAGAATAAAAAGGTAATTCCACAAGAGCAGTGAGGTATGCATCAAAAGGGTAAATTCTTCCTTCAGTAACTCAAAAGCAGCAGTGTCCTTTTCAAAAAATAGAAGCAAGTGAAAGAGATTAATTTGGCAATGCATTTAGAAGATCAAAGGGCTCATTTCTATTCAGTTTGATATTTATTTGTCTGGAATTATATACATCAAAAGTACATACCTCAGGCTTAAGAGAAAAAGAATAAGAACACTGAAACACTGAAATTAACATCAGGGGAACAGAACAGGAAACAACTTCAGGACCAATAAGTAGCTATGACTTTTTCTGTTACAAAGATAAACATTTTGACCTTTCTAAAATATGACTTCTGGATTGCAAGGGCAACATAATCAGGGCACTTTCAAAGGACACTGATTCAATGCAATAAATTGAAGAGTTCTCAAAGAGCTGCAAAAAAGTGGAACTAATAAAATGTTAAAACTACGATTTGCTTGTTTTTAATAATCTTGGCCATTTTAAATTCAAGTGTCAGGACACTGGTACGTTTCTGTACATTTGATAGTAAATTTCAAAACTCATTTGAATTGTCAATCCAATGGAAACTCTTTCAAGGGCTTTCTATACAATGGCATTGCAACTGTAAATGTAATGGTGATCTTATTACAAAGTATGTATTTCTTCTAGCTAGATTTTTTATGTACGTGAATGAAAGCATCATTATTTTTTTACAATGCGATTCCAAGAAGTCCTTTTAACACTATAGCAAATACCATGCTGCTCTGTAAAAGGCACAGAAAACTTAGGCCTGTGTGAGAAAAACAGCATGCAGTGTCCCTTATCTTAAAAAAAGCACAAAAAAACACATGAAAGCTGTCTATAGGGCTGAACTGAATAACAACTTAGAATATTTTCCTTTTCCCTGAGGCGAATGACTGATGATTTACAAGAATCTTTTCTCACCCACTTACAAGCTGTTTCCTGAGCACACTCTATTATAGGGAAGTGTGAGCCGGCAGGGAACTGGACGCCCTGGGGAATCCCCACCGCAGGCAGGCAGGCAGGGCCTCTCCCACAGCCCCAGTCTGGGAGCTGGCTTGCAGGAGAAAGCCCCAGTCCCTGGCATATCCCTCAGGGCAGAAATTGGCTGAGGTTGGAGCAGGACCACAGGTGGGCCTGGTATAGCGAGGGCCACAGCTGGGCAGAGCTGTGATGAGGTGGAGACCAGCCCTGCTTCAGTGTAGTGTGTGCAGCAGCTAGTGGCCCTGCAGGGCTGAAATTGGTGTCTTGGACCCTGGGCAGTGTGGCAGAGAGGCTCCACATGAAGGTGGGCAATGCCAGTCAGGCCTGATAGCCCTCAGGGCCCTGACACATCCTAATTATCTATTCACCTAATTTCTGTTCTCTCTCTTTATGTTTAAAAGCTGCTCTCATTACCCTTCATGATTGTCTTCTTGTCTTTTCCTCTTGACACCTTAGAGCACACAGGTCTATTTGAGACATTTTACATATAGTGAAATCAGCCATAAAAGTACTCAAAGCAAACACTGATGTTAGAACAAATGCAAGCTCTGAGGTAATTCCTTAGTGTTTAATAAATAAGGTCAATGCTTAGGAGCTAATGTCAAACTAAGATTCAGCTATTACCACATTTGCAAAATCTTTTAATGTCCCTATCATAAAACAGAAATCAATGCTTTATATTAGACAAGAAGAGTCATTATCTGGGACAACTGAAACATCTGAGGAAGAAATCCACAAAGTCCAGCCAGTAAGTAAAAAGCATCACCGCTACACCATAGAAAATCCTTGAGCATTCTCCAGACCAGAGACACTAGAAAATAACATGCTCACCTGTGAGGTCCTATTTACCTTCCCTACCACTTTTCTTCTCGTGGTCTTGTCTTCTGCAGTAGAAAGACTGATCTGCCTAGAAGTTGTAGCAGTTAAGTTTTCACTGCCTCGGAAGATCAGTGACAATTCCAAGACAGGTATGGAAATTAAAAAGTGAAAGAAAATTCTGTTGTGGAGAGTAAAGAATTTGGGGTTCCACTGGAAAAGACCAATTTCAAATTCACCTACCTTTACCATTTCATAGCAAAAGTATAGATTTCTTAGTATAGAAAACAATGGAATTACATCAATCAGCCTAGTTACTGGAGTCCTCACTGAAGCTAGGATAATACTGGTTCTAATTTATGCTCCAGTTACTTCAATGGGCTAAAAAAAAAGCTTTGCATTTTAAACATGCTAATTCTGAAGTTTTTGTACTCTCGAGGAACAGCTTTGTTCATCACCTCTTATCGTTGCTTCTTCTCTAGCATCCAGAAGCATTAACAATAACACCACAGATCCCCCATCAACCTGTCCAACCCAGAACAAACTGACAATTTGAATGCTCCTCTGATTGCTCCTTATTGCAGGGAGAAGTACAATCAATTCTAAGTCTTAACGTTCTTGATAATGCTATAAATGTTAAGATATTGCACAGTAATTATCCATTTTTCTGACTCTTTCTAGAACTAGAATGTTGACACAACTATACTGATTTTGTCTGGAGGAGAGTTAATTTTCCTTCCAGCAGTTCATATGGTACTCTCTTTTAGAGCTGTAGACCAAACAGTGTTGATAATACACCAACAATTTAGCTTCTTTTGAACAATACTAGCACGTCATCAAGACCTTTTTTTGTTTCACATAGTACTACATCAGTATATTGGTTATGGGTGCACAAGAACTTGGGAGGGGAAACCCCTGGACAGCTGACCCCAGCTGACAAAAGGGATGTCCCATACCAGATGATGTCAGCAAAAAAAGCTGGAAAGAGGACATTCAGAGTTACAGTGTTTGTCTTCTCAAGTAAATACTACAAGTCCGCTTCCCTGGAAATGGCAGAACACTTGCCTGTCAGTGGAAAGCACTAGCAGAATTTTTTGTTTTGCCTGGCTTGTGTATATAGCTTTTGTTTTGCATATTAAACTGCTTTTAATATAACTTACATGTTTTCTTACATTTACCTTTCCAACTCTCTTCCCCATCCCACTGTGGAGGAGTGAGGGAAGTGACTGAGCTGCCTACTGAGTTTAATCCACAACACAGAACTTACTTGAGTAATATTGCTTGAGTAATACTACAAGCCATTGTGTAATTTGACATAAATAAAAATAATTACAATCTAGTAAATTTTCTGACTAAATAATCAAAATTAGTAAACACTTCAGAAGCTGACAGAAATTAATATTTGAAGTTGGCATATTAGATTTTTTCCTTTTATGTAGAAAAATGAACTAATTGGTGAAAAAAGCATAGAAGATATGATTGCTCCCCTCAGTATTCTGGCAATATTCCTGAAACAGTCCAGGATCATGAAATTTTAAGGAAAATTTTAGAAATGTTGGTTTCTGACTCAGTGTCATCCTGCAACTCCACAATAGTTTTAGTGTGACTGGTCACATCTGTTACTGCTTTGTAATACCAGTCCTGTAAGGTGATCAACAAATCTATTGTGCATTGGTTGCTTTGGCATTCAGCTTATGGTTTCTTTTCCTTCATTTCATGCCAATATTCTAGCTGCATCATCTTGTCCTGCACTAAATTATTCCCCTCCAACTTAAATTTAAATCCATTGACTATCTGTAGCCTGTTAATTTTCCCTGCCCTTTATCACTGCTGAGTCAAGTTTTACATACTTTCTTATTTTTATCTTTCCTTAGAAATCAATCCCTCTATCTCTTTGATCTTTTTTTTTTTTGTGGTCTCTGACCTTCATTCAAGTTTGTCAATATTTTTTTGTAATGTAGTATCTAAATGTGAAATGCATATTAAAAATATATCCCAACCAGAACACCACAAAGAGTTGTTTCCTTGGCAGTTGAAGCTGCCTCAAAACTCTTTCCTCCTTCTGACCACTTTGTGCTCATTATGCCAGCTGCTAAATCAGAATACATCTCCAAGATCCCTCATAATAGATAAGTGTTTCTATCATTTATGTACCTCTGTTTCACTAGACTAACAAAAAGATAGTCTTTAATTAGTGACAGTCATGAGGGAATCACTTAGAACTGGAAATCACCAGTAATTATGCAAAGCACAACAGAAACAGCCTTTGCCAACATACTGCCCCCCCTACTCTATCTTTACATTCAAGGTTTTGTATCAGACTCCTTAGGGTTTGTATCAGACTCCTTAGGTTTTGTAGTTTACATTAGACCTGTGCAGACATTTGGAATTTCTTAGTACTGTAAGGCCACTAAGGATAAAAATTAGGTTTATTTCCTAAATAAATGTGGAAATGTAGAAATTAGATGTGGAGTCTAAGAGATTTTTTATTATTTTAAAGGTCTTTTCAAACCTTTATAATTTTCTGCAGGACACAAACAACAGAATAGAGGTTGCTATCTCTGTGGTATAGAAATATGATTGCCTGGATTAGCTGTACTGAATTTGCCATACAAAAATCTATGAAAAATAAGTAAATAAATAAAATGACAATATCGTTTTTATTTTCTGTCATCACTTACTAAAAATGCATAAAGATTCACCTACATTAGTAGATATATTAATAAGGAAATGAAAAACAGCTCTAAGCTGCAATACAGTTGTATTTTTTCTATTAAAGCTACTCCTGTTTGAATTGTAAAATGTCAGTAAGAAGTATCTTTTTTAGTAGTCTACTGAATCATATTAGAAGATTCTATATACCCTTTCAGTTAGAATATATAATGTGGAGTGTCTATCCTTAACCTCAATTTCTTCTATGTCTTTGAAGCTACAGAGAAGAAGAAAGTCTGTAGAGAGATGACAATTAATCTTCTTACCTGGCAATACCACTTGCTAGTAGGACTAAGATTTTAAGATTTTGCAATATCAAATAAATTTGCTGTATTCCTGTAAATACATTCAACAAAATAAAAAAAAAGCCAAACTCTGAACCCCTTATTTATTTCTTCCATTCTTAATCTTAATAGAAACTATAGTATAAACTATTAAAATATTATTTTTCTTTTAAAAAAAATCTGTGATGTTTTTCCAGTCAGCTCAAATGCCTATTAAAAGCTTTATTATGTCAAAAGAGAACTTGCTGTTTCTTCCTCACCAGCAGTTTCTGCTTTCATTTACCAGCTATGATGATAATACCACAGTCCCTGTCATACCTCTTTGAGGTTGGGATTTCCTTCTCCTTGCTATCTTTTATTTGTCCTGCCTGTGTAAGCAATTTTCAACTCTTACACAGACTGTGACATGCTAAGCAAAATCTAGTTCACCAAACACAGGGGATCATTTTGTTCATCAATTTGGTAGCTTGATTTCTCAGCTTGTCTGAAAAGCCATTCCAAGAAAGAGCCAATAGGCTTTGCAGTGTCATTCTATCTCCTAAGTGAATATACTTACTCTGATGTCTAGTCTGAACCCCACACAACAGTTGCACGATGTTGCCTTCTGTTATGCCATCTTCCACCTTAACCCCATCATATCATTAAATCTGTCAAGAAGTTGTGTGCTGCCATTTAGATACCCCTTAGGCTTATCTTCAATGTACAAAACAAGCACGGGTCTTGTCCGCTCCCTGTAGGATTCCATAGATCTGTCTTCATGCTTGTGAGGATACTTTTGAACTGAAGGTCCAGAGTTTGGAGAGCTAGCTGTTCCCATTTTAGTACCACCCAAAAATTCAATGAATCATGGAATCATAGAGTACGTTGAGCAGGAAGGGACCTTCAAAGGTCAAGTCCAACCCTGCAGTGACCAGATCAGGTTGCTCAGCACCTCACCAAGCCTTGCCTTGAATGTCTCCAGGGATGTGGCCTCCAGCACCTCTTCCTAATTAGAACTTCTTCCTAATGTCTAATCTAACCTAATCTAAGCCTTCCCTGGTCTAGTTCAAAATCACTGCACCTCTTCTTATCACTACATGCCCTGTAAAACAGTCTCTTCCTAGCTTTCTTGTAAGCACTCTTTAGGTTCTGGTCTTGTGGTCTCCCCAGAGCCTTCTTGTCAAGCAGGCATCAAGCAGGCACTGAGGTTGTTGGTGAAGATACAGAATAATATTAACACTGTATCAAAAGCAGATACTGTACTTGTTACCTGCCTCCAAATAGATATCAAGGCCTTCATCATTAGACTGCTGTGGTCTTCTTAGATACATCTAGTTGTGACCCATCAAACTATAATTCCTCTATTATCAAATAAGCATACTCCAAGAAAAAAAAAAATCAGATATTTTACTTCAGTCAAGGCATATGTTATTCATTGCTCTCCCATTGCACTTACTGCCATTCAATGCACTTTTGAAAGCAATCATGTAGTTACCATACTTTGCTTTATTACATCTATGATGCCAGCTCTTCCTGTTTACCTTCTGCATGATTGTTCCAGGGATTGAGTTTAGACAGATCTATCTGTGATTTGCAGATTTGTGATTTGTTGTTGTCTTAAAGACATTTATAAAACCGTTTTTTCTTTCTCCATTGCCAGGAAGTCTCTTTTGCCCATCACAGTGTTTTTTCATACACGGACAGCAGCCTAATGGTAGCATTAGCCAGCTCTTTTCAATGAAATTCTAATTCATTTTTCCCACAGTTAGTTGTACTTTTCCTGCCATTTATATAATTATTTTTAATCTACAACCAATAGCATGACACTAATTGAAGTGCAGAAAAGAAAAGAAGAGCAAAAGAGACTTTTTCCGGTAAAATAGATTTTATTTAAGAGTACTACAGCTCTTTTTGAAGGGAACATACTTACTACTACATGATGGAAATTTAATTTACCAAAGATTTTCTGGAAAATTAAATTCCAGTGGATACATGTTGGTCAGACATCTTCAGAGAAAGTCCTAGTGTTTTATCCCAGCATTGTGCATTGTTCTGGATCTACAGAAAACTTTACTATTTCAGATTTCAGAATTCTATACATCTGTTTTGCACCAGTTTATAATCATGCTTGTAGATTTAACAGGATGGGCACAATATAAAAATTAAGTCTTGAAGCACGGAGAATGTCCAAATCATCACAAATAACTCACCATAGCTGCTTATAACCAGCAGAAAGCAGTGGAAAGATAGACAGGATTAAAAACATTCTATACGCTTCTTTTGCTGAATTCAGTTCTCTGAAAAATTACTAATTAAACCCATATACTTTTCACAGTTCAATTTTACAAATTAAACAAAGAGCTAGAGAAGCTAGTGAAGAACTTGCAACATGTGATTTCCCTTATGATAGTTATTGACATTTCTGAGCTGAATGGAAAAAGAATGTGCATTCAAATGTGATGAAATACAAAATGGTCTGTTGGTACCATTAGTTCTATTGCAGTATTTCAGTATTAAATTTATTCTATTAGTTGCCAACTAATTAACCTTCTAGGACCACAGAATTTAATTCCATAACAAAGCCAAGTAAGTAAAATATGAACAGAAATTCCCACAAGAAGGAAAATACTGCTGTTTTTCTCACAAAGTTGCTCCTTTATTCTTAGTTTTTCTCAATAAATCCTCACTCTTAAAAAATTAATAAACTTCATGGTTGTTATGTTTGGACATGGAGACTTTTTACTCTGAGAGCAAATACCTAAAGATAAAGCTTCTCAGACTTCTCTCTTTTAAAAAAAAAGTTTTTTTCACTATGACAGAAATCAGACAACTATTTTGATCTGAAGAATTTGGTAGTTGAATCCACTAATCAATTACACACAGAAACAAAACTCCTACAGTCCGGTAATTCTGCATCTCTGGAAAATAAAACAGAAAAGACAAGCTTAACAAATCATTCTTTATGAGGGTTTAAATGATAAAGGATCACTGGTACCAGTACTGCGACCAACCCCTTCTAGATGTTTATCATAGTGCAAAACAGATAAGGATATGCTTTGCCTGGGTGAGTAGAAGCTATCATTTCTGTAAGTTAGCATTTGTTGACAATATTAATGAAGCATGGAATTGGAGCTTGAAGATAATTTTAATTGATTAGTGAATACTGTATAAAGAAGTGTACAACTAGGAAGAGGAGAAGAGGGGTTCAGAAAGAAGTATGTTTAATAAGCATCAACAGTGTATACTTAGCTTTTTTATAACAGGTTTCTTGAATGAAAAGATCATGCTAGCTGGATGATATCACATGGAGTCATCTGTTGTTTCAAGATTGGACAATTTAATTTTTGCAGCTTCTAAAGAAAGAAATTAGTTCAAATCTTTTCATCAGACAAGTGGTAAATGCCGCAGATGGATTTACTGTATCTGCTTTACTCTAGTGTGCTACCCAGTAGCAACCCTGTTTCACTCATACAGCATCAGTATATTGTTATCTGCTACAGCAGATGGTCTTTAGCTGTGTCTTCCATATTGTGGAACTGAAGCCATACAATTGCAAATAAATATTTAACTGGACAGAATTTCAGGCACTTACCATATTTTTATGGGTCATTAAAAAAGCATGTTTACATTGCAGGTTCTCCAGAATTCATGCTCAATACTCAAATCACTCTGGCTAAACCTACAGGTTTACCTTCCATGTTAAACAGCTAACAAATAAATTATGTTACCTTTTAGGAACATCAGATAAATGACAGCGTCTAGGTTAAGACAATGAGTACCCTCCATGAAATAAAAATTTTCAAACCGTTCAAATCAGGGACTAATTCAAGAACACAAACTTGTTTTCATATTAAAATTAACTTCTGATTTTTACCGAGAATCAAAAAAGTTCTTTCCATTTAGCTTTTATATGGCATTCAAACTGACAGCCTGGGCAAATGTAATTCTCCACAGGGCTCTTTAAAACTGTTGCTTAAATGTCCTGGGAGTCCTATGCCGCAAGAATTCAAGTAGTTTCTTGGTACAAGGATGTGTATTGTAGTCAGAAGTACTAAGAGAGTTTACAAACGTTACAAGATAAGGAAATTAGGCTAGGTTGGGGGTTTTTTTTGCAGTATTCTAATTCTCACTTAATGCACCGGCACTCCATCCAGAGGATGCAAATGTGAGAAAAAACTCAGTTTCTTCTTTAAGTGGGTAAAAAATGGAATCTCTTTTTGGTCTAATTTATAAAAAATCTTAATCAGATGGCCTGACAGAACAGTTCCTGACAAGGCATACTGGCAGATATAATGAGAGCAACTTTAAATTGAAGCATGCTGAGGTAAGGAGCATAGGTTGAGGAAATAATAATGTAGAGAGAATGATAATCAGTTGAAGATAAAGTTACTTTAATGGACTTTAAGAGTCCTGAAGCTGTGCCGTAAGATGGGGTCAGAGTATATTTTCATTTCTTATCAAATGAAGAAAAAAAACACTGCAATATTCTAAGGATTATTATTATAGAATTATCATTCTAAGGTAGCTAAGTGAAACCAAGTAAGACCCAAATGTTAAAAAAGGGGGGAAAGGAAAATTAGTCTGTCCTAGCCTTCTTTCCTCCTTTTCCTTCCTTATGCAAATTGTCTAATTAAACTGAAAGTGTTTCAGAATAACAAGTTACTTTCATGCATGACTGCAAAGTATCTTAGCATAATTCTGTGGACCCTACATGAATTTGCTATAAAGTGACTTTAGTGACATTATTTAGACTGATTGAGACAACGTAATTCCTAGGACCTATGAAGACAGTTGCAAGATTTTTACCCCATTTGGCACAAACCTTCAGAACAAATACGAAAATATCCTTCAATATAGGATACATGCCCTATAACATGAATGTTTCTACATATTTTGTTTTTTTATGAATGCGGATCTTCACAAAAATCCATTTTTTTCTGACAAGTTGTGCATTCTTTGAAGAATAAATTCAAATGTAAGTCCTTAACACACAAATTCCAACAAATTCACCTATGTGGAGACTCTGCTGTTAACCTAAAACAGTAGATCTGAGCAGCCCAAGTAAAGCTATTAAGTCCCTAAGGGAGATGGAATTCAAGAACTTCCTTTTTTTAATATGGTTTCTATGGACTATAACTCTAGGCAGCCCCTTTTTGTAGAGTGGGATTCTTGTTTTCCTTTCTGTGAAATCCACTGTGAACTGCAGCCTAGGTGTTCAATCCAATATTCAGGAATGACCAGTCCCTTTTTGGATTCAATCTTGAGCACCTACTGCTACAGCAGTCATGACAAGTCCAGGCTTTTCATTAAATGAACATGGGAAAGTAAGCAAACATTTTTACCTCAGCATCTTCATCTGCAAAAGGAATTGATAATATTCATACTGAGGAATATTGTGAAAATTGGTATTTGCCCTGCATTTTGAACACTTAAAAGGTTAAAAAACGTTAATAGCATTTTTTCCTGCTGCTTAAGAACCATTACTGCTCATTCTGTACTTGCTGGCTATTGAAAATAATTGATCTCTCACCTCTATTTTGTCCCTTTACATTTGTGTAGTTAGCTATTACATCTCTCCTTGATGTTCTTTTCTTCAGGACAAACAAAACCAGCTCTGTTTTAACCATTCTTTCCGGGCTCAATTATGCAAACCTTTCATCATGTTTGCTTCTCTTCTCTGAACTGCATTCCATTTCTACAGCTAATTTTGAACTGCTACATTTCTGGCTGGTTGAAGGGCTGTGACTGAGGTCTACCCATTGCTGATGCGGAAAGAAAAAATTTAAATGCATTTACTAGGTTTCCTCAAGTTAATGTTTATGTTTCGATTGTTAAACCAACACAATGACCAAAGATTATTTTCAGCTACTTCAGTTCCCTTATCTATCCCACTGCTAAGTCGTGAGAGCACTGATGTTGATGAAAGCAACAGAGAAAATCTGGGCAGTGAGAAAAGCATATCTTCCCCTTTTATAAGTACTGTTTCTTTGTGACAAATTGAAGTGACCAGCTCTATTCTAATGCCACTTCCTCCTATCTTTGCATTCCTAAATCTATCTACTTCATTTCAAATTATTGCATTTCATTTCCACTTAAATTTTAAGAGCTGAAACTTTCCAAAATTCATTTATTTGATGTTTCTGCATCAAATTTTTTCTTACAAGTTTTTCCTGGGATTTTTTGCAATCTTCATGGTAATAGCTCGTAAGTTCTGAACTATAACTCCTCTGTGTTATATTAGAGTTATATTTCCTATTTTTCAGGACTTTGGTTTTCTATGATGTTTTCCACATCCTAATTCAAACTCTATTCATCTTATTATTGAGATCATCCATACAGAAGGTGCTTCACTACTAGTTACCTTCACAAGCTGATGAGGTTCTTCCTGCTCTCAACTTACAGCATCTCAGTAAACTGTGATTTTATATTTTTAGAACATTCTCCAAACCTGAATCACAACAAGGCCCACCTCTGTTTTCCTTATCATTGTATGCCTTTTCAATACTCTCTCATGCTTAGGAACATTCCTGTAACCAATAGCATGAACCCAGTCACATAGTTTATACCCATTTGTTCATGTGCAAACATTACCTTTTTCCTTAAGTCCTACTTTTCTCTGGCACTTCCAGAAAGCAAACATATCCTCTTCCAGGTTTGACTTTACCAAACAGACTATGCTTATCGAGTTTCCTGCTGTAAAACAAAGTTTCCATCCCTCTGGTCATCTTAATCAACTTTCTGTACATCTGATCTTGAAAAAGATGCCCAGAACTATGCAAAAGATTCTATGTAAGATTTTACTAATGCCTTGTGAAATGACATTGCGACTTCCTACTTCTCTAACAGAAATACCTTTTCTGGCAAAACTTCTGATGTATTTCACCCCTCGCCTCTTCTTACACCTTAGCAACTTGGCAATTATACAAACGATTAGAATGTTAATTTCCTCCATTTTGGATGTTTCTAAGTAGAAATATCCCAGTTTATAACAGAAATTATTTTCATTAATACAAAAACGGATGAAGTCACATTATTTCATCCCATTTTTAAGGTCATATAATTTTTCCCATTAGATAATCTGAATTTCTTCTGTATTGATGATAACTTCTAATTGTCATCAGAAAATTTCATGAGTACCTTAAAGCTTTTGGTGAATATTAATGAAAATCAAATTTCTTCCTCAAAGGTTTTAAGACAAAGATAATCTAACGGATAATGTTTTCTTGGTTTCCAATGACTTTGAAAAGTCTCTTACCGAATGCTTTTAAGATATTAAGCAGCAATGGCACAGAAGAGCTTTGCAAGGTTATATTATTAAAAATAGGAAATGAAGGAAAATTCATTTAGTTCCCAGAGGAAAGAAGTTCAACTGCTTGTGGCCTTCACTGACCTTGTGGTGAGGAGTTACACTCATAGCCTGTGAAAATATTCCTACACAGCTCACCAAATGGGCAAGAAGCAAAGTGACGAACTTTACTGGTGAAAGGAATTTATTCCACAGAGTATGAATAAAGGCAAATTTAAAGTAATTGCAGAAGAAATGCAGAAACTGAGTATTAAATAGTGGATGAAGTTCAGTATGAATAAATATAAGATTAAAGGCTGTAATAATTTGCTTTATGATTCTAATAAGAAATCTAATAAACCATTCTAACTTCTCATAAAATGTGATCAGCTCTGAGCTGACAATCAACCCTTCACAAGCACAGTTTGAGGTTACAAAAGCAGGTATAAAAAACATTAGAACAACATTCAGTAGTTGTCATCAAAGTAAACCAGGATATTAGGAATTAGTAAAAATTTAGTATTAAATGTCATCTTTTTTCAACAGTACAGATCAACTACTCTCCTACATTGTTAATAATGTATAAACTTCTGTTTCGTTTTCTTTAGCATAAAATAAAAGTAGAAAAAGTTTCAGAGAATGGAAACAAGTATGATCAAAATTATAAAAAAGCATTCCTAAGATCAAATTCTTAGAACAAGGAAGAAGTAGTACATCACAAATATTATAGATCATAGAATCATAGAATGGTTTGGGTTGGAAGGGACCTTAAAGATCATCGAGTTCAAACCCCCCTGCCATAGGATTGATAAGCTACAATAATGTCCCCCTGAGCCTTCTCTTCTCCCAGCTGAACAACCCCAACTCCTTCAGCCTGTCCTCAAAAGGGAGGTGCTCCAGCCCTCTAATCATCTTTATGGCCCTCCTCTGGACCTGCTTCAATGTCCTTCTTATGTTGAGGGCTCCAGAAGTGGACACAATACTCCTGGTGAGGCCTCACCAGAGCTGAGGAGAGGGGGAAAATCACCTCTCTTGACCTGCTGGTCATACTTCTCTTGATGCAACCCAGGATTTGGTTGGCCTTCTGGTGGATCATGTTGATTGTCATCCACTGACAGCCCAAAATCCTTCTCTTCAGAGCTGCACTCAAGCCACTCTCCACCCAGCCTGTATCTGTGCTTGGGATTGCCCCAACCCAGGTGCAGGACCTTGCACTTGGTCTTGCTGAACTTCAAGAGGTTGGCATGGGCCCACCTCTCAAGCCTGTCTAGGTCCCTCTGGATGGCATCCCTTCCTTCAGATGAATCAACTGCACCACACAGCTTGGTGTTATCTGCATAACCAAGAATTTTTGTTCATAAAAGCTTAACAGTATAATCAGAATAAAACAAGCTCTATTAATACATAATTATAATCTAAATTAATGCAGAAAGCCTCATTAATAATAGTACCTGTACAAGAAAACTTTAAAATGTCTTACCTCAGCTGCTTGTCTCTCCAAGTATAGGGAGGGTTTAGGAACTGCTAAGTCCCAAGGTCAATGTCACTAGCCTCTCTCAGGCAGAAAGAAGTTGTAATCAATGGGAAAACTGTCTGCATCCTGAAGGCGAGTTCCCATCTTCTTTGTGTTAGGGTCCATTTAAGTATGGTTTCCTACATTTTCCAGTCACAGTACTCTCCTCCTTACTAGTTCCCAGCTAGTTTTCCCTCAACTGACAGGACTGATAAAACTGATAGCTTCACCATATCCCTCCTCTACCCTCTGAGCTGGGCCCAACCTTTACTCTGCTATCCTGGAATGGCCTAAGTCCATCCCTCCTGCCCTGACCAACATTCCCAAGGTTGTGTCAGACACTGATTCCCCTCACCAGACCTGATCCAGATTCTAATGTCCAGGCTGATGTGCCATTTTGGCCTCAGCCTTCCCACCACCACCATCCACCTTCCTGGAAATCTGGCCCTGATCACTGTCCTTGTAGGTGATACTGACTCACAGAATACTTGGAGTTGGAAGGGATCTTTAAAGGTCACCTAGACCAATCTCCCTGATGATAAGCAAGGGACATCTTCAAATAGATCAGGTTGTTCAAAGTCTCACCCTAACTAATCCTGAATGTTTTCAGGAATGGAGAATCTACCACTCCTCTGAGAATTCTGTTCCTATATGTCATCATCCTCACAGTAAAATTTTTTTTCAATATATCTATCCTCTTTTTGTTTAAAGCCATTACCCTTCATCCCCAAGCCTCAGGCCTTGAGACACTACTCCAGGAGGGGTCTCGACAGAGTGGAGCAGAAAGAGACAAAATCACCTCCCTCAACCTGCTGTCTACATCTCTTTTCATGCAATCCAGGGTGTGGCTGGCTTTCTCATTGCAAGCACACATTGTTGGCTTGCCAACATCCCCAAGTCCTTCTCCTCAGAATTCTTCCCAATCTGTTCTCTGCCCAGACTGTATCTGCACTTGGGACAACCCTGACCTAGGTGCAGGACCTTGCACTTGGCCTTGAATGCGTGGGGCCACCTTTGCATGGCAGCCCTTTCTTTCAATGTGTCAACCGTATCACACAGCTTGGTGTCACTACCAAACTTGCTCGTGGCGTACTCAATCCCAGTCTCCTGGTCCCTCAAAAGATGTTGCATTTCTTGTTCAATATAGAATGGAGAGATAAATAGACTCCATCTCTTATAAGATCTGGAATTTACTATCGCTGCAACTCAACCAGATACTGCATTACGTGTCTCTTCTATTTCAGTTCTAGGTCACCCTTTTTTATCATAAACACTCTTTACTGGGAGTTTAGTAAATTTTAAACTGAAACTAATGAAGAAAGCTCATATTTTCTTCTATTTTTCATTTTCTAATTTCTCTGTCATATTCATGAAGTGCTACCTTATTAGAAAATACTTTATAGTCTTTTAGAAAGACATTTCATTTCCCTTGCCCCCCAAATGATCATTAATGAACAGTAAAATAACTCAAACTGCTACAGTTTGCTAGAATATTTTTAATCCTTTCCAAGGCAAACAAGTATCTGATTGCTAGCAGTTTCACATCTCTAGATGTCTATAATTATCCCTAGCAATTTGTTAGCTTATTTGATTAATTCAGACAGACTCATACAGAAATATATAATGATATGGACCTCTTACCTCAGTGTATTGATTGCTAAATTTTATTTTGTGTGCACTATAACCACATGTGAAGGTTCACTGAAGAGATTAACCCTCCCCGTCTGAAGACATAATAATTAAGTCTTACAAATTAACTAGCCCTCTCTCTCAAGTGAAGAATCTGTGTAATTGATGGTCAGTTCATATACAAAAAATTAGCATCAGCTGTTCAGTCATTATTTGAAAATGTTTACAGTAGCTGATTTAATTTATCTTAATTTTAAATGCAAAACAATGTCAGAAAGACTGTAACATGTATTGAGCTCATAATTTAATAAATTAATTTATGAAAAGTAATGCCAGGAGTATAATTCATTTTAAGAATTAGAAGAGCACACAGACAATATGCATTACATAACTGCAAATTCTTTACTGAAACACTGCTCTTGAAAAATTTATAAAATGTCCCAGTAGATATTTTAACACTGCATAGTAAAACTTTGCAGAGAAAGGATACAGACTGTAACCAGTATAGCATTTTTTAAAAATTGGATACATAAAAGAAATTAGGGATTTAGTTACACAGAGCATGATTCAGAATGAAGTAAAATATGTAAAAAGTAAAATGATGTTTTCCAAAGTTCCATGCTTACACATTCATCCATTAAGTAAAGCTGGTTTCCTGTTACTCGAGGAACCTAAATAGTGCTTTGGTGATAAACCAATTGTTATAAAGCCACATCTAGTAGATTCAGGTTATCTTGGAACTAAGAAAATTCAAACTCATGTATTTCTCACCAGCTCTACCTGCTACTGTACTTGTGGTAAGAAACCAGTTATGACCACAATTATGGTAAGGTCATAATCTTCTCAGAATTGCATTGTATATTGAAAGGAACAGAGGATCCATAGACAGATGTGCAAGCAGAACTCTGACTTGGCAATTCACTTTCAGGTAACTCAGTTATGAGTGGAGAGCCAGGATCTGAATCCCTGTTCTTTATGTATTAGGCATTAAGCAGTCATTGGACAAAAGTCAGAGAGAGAGTCTAGGGAATCATTTTTCATCTTCTGCTGTGGGCCCCTAAGCAGAAGATGTTTAATTATTTTATTCAAGATAGGAGTAAAGGGGTGAGCTCCATTAAAGGCTGATGCTTAGGCACATAGTGCGAGAAATTCTTCACAGGTAAAAGAAAGAACTTACATTGCACTTCTTTAATTTAAGGTGCTCTAACCTGTACAAAAAGGGAAAGTAGTGATATTTATATCTAGCTGTGATCCAAATGAGCAATGTCTGACTCCAAAGCAGAATTCATGCTTATGAAATTTAACAGCAAGTTCTCCTTGGTCAGACAAGTAGCACCATTATATTTTCTGTTCCTGACAATATGAAACATTGTAGTTAATCATGAACAAATTTTCCATCAGATGTTAAATAGAGAAAATAAAATTTCGTTCTTAATAAAGAGCTTTGAATATTTCAGGAGAGAAAACAATTGCTATTATTATGAATCATTTGTTTCCTTTCCTGACTAAATTAAAGAGAAAAAATATTAAACTCTAACATCTCACTTGATGCATATTCCACATAAGTATCAAAACTGTTTATTAACAATTGATTTGCAAGTATGTATCTAGAAAAATATAAAAGTTCTGTTCTTGTACTGGAGATGATTAGTTAAACAAAGTGGTATCCCTCAAAACAAGTTAGACTCTTTAAATCATTATTGTGTCAATATCATATTTATCATTATCCCTGCCCTTTTTGGAACTATCCTAAGTTAACCTACTCATGCAGCTGTTAGAAGCATGATTAACAGATCTTGCAAATGTGAGCTATGAAATTTATATGACAAAATTTCATAGTGGTGCTTAAACATTTCATAGTGGGAAAGATGACTGTGTCTCAAAATGACTCCATCATTTGTCTGTTCTCCAGGAAAGTGATGGAATAGCCATCCCTGTGGATATTTTAAAAATGGATAGACATGGTGCCCAGGTACATGTTTTAGTGGTGGTTTCAGTAGTATCAGGTTGATGGTTGGACTTGATGATCTCAAAGGTCCCTTCCAACCTAGACATTTCTAATATTCTATGATTCTAATAGCGCAGTCAAGCACAGACAGTGACTGCCTGCCATAAACATCACGTGAAAATTGTTTAGTCCATTCATAACACAATTAGTATCTTCAAATCAAAATGTATAAAACTGTATCTTGTTGGAAATACAGCTCAATGCCTTCTTACTTAGTTGAAGAACAATGAATAAAGAAGAATGTGAGAGAAAACTATTATTAATACAAGTAACTTCCAGACTGAGGAATTAATTATGAAGACATCCAGATCTGAAACCTATTGAAAAGGCTGAACAACTGTGTGGTTGATGCAGTAACTTCACTGAAATGCAGACCAGTCTGTCCCAAGAACCTTGAGGGGAAACACATATCTTGTATTCATATTAATTCAGCTGTCTTACATTAAGTGTCTAAATTTTAAGCATTCCTCTCCCTTGACTTTGAGTAGACAATCCTAAGACTGATTCACAGGCAACAGGATGTTTGCTGGTATTCAAAAGACACAGAGGCAATGTTATCTCTAAAATAAACATGGCTGGTACTATTTTCTGACAATGATGCCAACTAAGTATGCATTTCACATTAAAACTTTCAGATTTGTTACTTTCCAGAACAGGTGACTGCCATTTAAGGCTTTTTCTCTACCTATGTTAGTTAGCTTCAGTACTGCACTCTGGAACTATATGGGCAAGTGCTACATCACAGAGCAAAAGAACTTCAGGGAACAGTTTAATTTTAATTTTGAAGTATGAACAGCAGAGTTTCAGGGCCTGGAAATGTCCCTGGCCTCTGTCTAATTTATTAGATTTTCTTCATGTGAGCTTTCTTCATTAGCAAGGAAAATTCTGTAACACACATCAAAGTCATGGAAAGTTAGTGTGCCCCCTGAAGCTGCTAAGACACAAAAAAATTCTTGCATTCTCCTTCATTTAAAAGACAGTAGTTTTTCAATGGGATCTATATATCAAATAAGTCTCTAGATGGTTCACTAGCTACTTGATTTCAAAGTACCTTTTCTCAATGCAGGTAGACCCTGGGAAAACTATGAAACCTCCTTAATGGAGTAGACTTAATATTGCTGACTGTCTTTGGAAAAACTACTTATATTTTAAGACAAAGACAAAAATGCTCACTGGCTTAAGTTTGTTTTTAATTCCAGATATTTCTTCTTTCCTTGGAATTCCATCACAAGTGAAGACAGTAACCGAAGAGTCAAATATGATGTGTAACATCAAAGAAGAAAAATTCTTAGAGAAGATACAGGCTAGGTTTTCTGGCAGAAGCTAGTGTGGAAAATTAGAACTCCCATAAAGTGAGAGAAGGAGAAACTTACTTCAAAATTTGGAAGTCATCCTAAATTCTGATAAAAACAGTCCTGTGAGACAAAGATGTGTTTAGTATTAGTTCAAATTTTATTGTTTTATTCATAAGAGTGACTGAGTATTTCATATCCATATTATAGGTTAAGCTGAGTTTTCCTTGGTGGGGAACTAGAAAACTGAAAAACTTCTATTCTTTGTAGGAATAGAGCTCATACTCCAGAAATTACTTTTACTTAAAGGCAAAATCTGCCTTTAAGTACTTTGAATTTTGTTGATACTTTCTTTGTTTTACAGTTCATCCATCCAGAGATGCATGCTATGAAGCAGATACAGTTAACTAAACTTCACATTGATATGCTGTGCTTAAAATTACATATGCAGTTCTACAAATAGAAAAACATCCAGATTTTCAATTCTCTCCTTACCCAGATGCTATCATGGGGCAGGACAGTTCTTCAGAGAATATAGTATCATTCACTGCTTTCTCTTTTCTTAGAATCATCTTAGAATCCAGTCAACCTTTTCAGATAATTATGCACAAATAAATCAGGTGCCAAGGAGGATTGCTAGCCTTTGAACAGAAGTTACAAAGTTTCTGGCCAATACTGCACCTTGATATTTCAGATAAATGGGTTAGAATTGTTTTTATAAATCACAGGAAATGAATTATAAACCACCTCAAAAGTGAGCAGGACAAACCATCATGCCTTCTGCAAAGGAAATTCATGACCTTCTAATCTACTAAAATAGCAGATAAAAGAGAACAGGCCCATGCAGATCTTTTTGACCTCTGGGAAGTTTTTAACTGTCCTTCACAATTGCTTTTGATAAAACTCCCATTCATGTCATGTAAGGTAAAATAATGTGGTTCATTATAAACAGATTTACACATAGGAAATAAAGTTTAAGAGTAGATTATCAATTTTTAGCATGACAAAAAAGTCAGTAACTGGATTCCACAAAGTTTTGCATGAAGAATGTGGATGTTAGACCTACCCAATACTGAAATGGCAAAGATGAAGGTGGTATGATTTGCTAGAAGTGTAACACTGCTCAGATTCATCAAGACAGCAGTAACTGGATAAGATGTTCAGAAAAACTGAAATTTACTTCTATAATGACAGCTGAAATTAGATTCTGATAAATGGAAGGTACTAAACACACACAAAGAAATAACTTCATGTACACAAGTAACTTGAAGTCTTACATGAATTCTACTTACAAAGCTAGGTTATTGTATTGATTTGAACTATTAAATAAAAACTCACTCTCAATTACAGTAAGATAGAAAACTGTGTAAAGAATTAACTAGAAAACATAATTTAAAATATTGTGAGCCAATAACTACTATCTTCTGACATAAAATATCAGTTCTAATTACTTAACAAACACATGGATCAGAAAAAGAGCAAGCAATTCTTCAGAAAGGTTAAGGTTGTCTCAAATCTCAAATTTCACCTCATTCAAAGAAAACAAAATATCCACTACTGATGTTCATTTTGTCTCTACCTTTGATTTCCCTCTATTACTACAGGGAGTTACAAGCACTGTTAACTCTTCCACTCCCCTCAGTTAATGTAGTAAGGTGAAACTCAGTTTGTGGAGCAGATAACAGAACACATTTTTTCTATGGGTTGCAGAAGGCTGTGGAAATGCCTTCACTAGTGCTTCGTTATTGTGTGTTCTAAATGCAACACACATTGCTTTGACATCAGCCAGACAAATAAACCTCATAAAGAATTTCAGCACTAGTTTATTTCAGGGTCAAAAAATTACAGAGAAACAACCAAAAATAACTCAATTCAGATGCTAATTCACAACTCCAAGAGATTCTGCAGTTAGAATCAATGAATGTTTTTTCATTAGAACAACAATCCAGTCTCTCTTCTGTTCCATTTTTAGTGTTAGAAAGATGATGTGGAGAAAACTCTATCAGTGGAAGTATTATGAACAGAAGAAAGATATATTATATGAAAAAATAACAATTCAAACATCTGCCAAGTCATTTCTTACTGCTGGACCATATCTAGATTTATGTACAAATGCATGTTTAGGTATGCACCTTTATGCATAAACTTCTATTTATTTTAATACACCAGCAACAGTATAAATATTCATTTTGGTTTTCATCTGAAAAAAATTCCTTCCCAAAGAAGTACACATATCCAGTGTGTGACAACACCTGGCTTAAAGATGTCCTGCTGATAATGATTTAATGGAGGGAATATTATCTAGTCAAAAACCAAACTGCCTATCAGATTCTAATGGACTGAGGTCAGTGTAACATCTGCCCTGCCTATTTTCAACTTGTTTCTGGATTCATGCATAACATTCCTCAGTCCCAAAATTTGTTCAAGCGGATAACTGCAGTACCAATGAACTGAATCTTTTTTTTTTTATATATAATATTCTGACAAACTGTTTTTCAGCTGCAGAAGCAGCTTATTTAAGGGTTTTTTTCTAAATTTGTTAAAAGTGAATAAAAGTGGACAGAGACTGTACGTCAGAGTCTCCTTCGTACAAGAAGCCAGTGATAATGAGCAATTTGTGAAGTGTGATACCTATGCTCTGGTATCAAAACTAATAATATCCAATGGATTTTTCAATTTGTACAGCAGCTTCTTTGCTCCTTTTTCAGTTTTATTTTGCTGGTGGCACTAGCTTTTGAAGCCACCCTCCTTTTTAATCCTTTTTTATAAAAGTAATCAACTAGTACTCAGCCTGCACATCTACTGTAATCCATTCCTATAAGAGAACCTTTGAGAGATATAAAGAACTCCAGAGTCAGCAGACATTCCTGTCTGCCGACCTGCAGACTGCAGCAAACTAAGTTCCTACCTTAGTTTAATTTCTGCAGCCACTAGAAGAAATTTTGAGTAACTGGAACCAGAACTGAACCTTGTTACTACAATGAATTTTATTTGATCACTTGCTACATTAATAGCATGATGTGTTTGGTCTCTTTTTCTGATGTATTCTACTAACCACCTAGTAAGACAGGAAAAATATGAGCAAAACAGTAAGTCTGATTAGTAAGAAAGTGCGAAGTCCCACTGATGAACAGAAAGAATGTCTTTTTTCTTTTCAAACAAAACCTTGGGTCACAAGGAAAACCCAGAAAAGTGGAAGAAAATGGCAGTGAGTTAGCAGAGAGCTCCACTGTATTATGACCTTTTAGTTAATAATCAAAGCCAGTGTAGTTCAATGATTTCTGCAAAAGCTATGGGCTGTTTTGGTCTTAGCATATGCATAAACCATATGAAAAGAAGAGCACTCTAGTTGACGTTTATGGATTTTGCTCTGGCAGCTTGAACTAAGATCCTAAGAGCTAAGTGAGCTCCAGAGACTGAACCAGCTGTTTGCAACTATGAGAGTTTGCAACTATGAGAGTTTGCAACTATGCATGGAGAAGAAAAAAATCTTATAACCATTGGGTTTTGTGAGATATTCTTGCGTGTAAAAGGTAACAATACTGTGCTGCTTTGAAAGGCATCATTTCTCTGCATGCACAATCCACCTCCTGCTATGCACACCTAATTTTGATAAAGAGAGGAATGAACACTGGGGATACACAGGACTAGATTGGGGTAAAGTTTTTCCAAAATGTGATAGAGTCTGAGAACGCTGGAGGATTTCTGTAAAGGTTAACGGGCGCTGCGGCGAGGCTGCCAGAGCGGCGCCCGCCCACTGCCCGGGGCTTCCGCCCCGAAAGGAGACGGCGCTGCCTGAGGGAGCGGTGGCTGGATGAAGACTTGTGCCTCGGGGCGGGACGGCCATGAAGGAGATCGCGGGGACTCTGCCCTGCTGGGATATTAGAAAGACAGCTGCTTGCAGATGATACAGAACTCACTAACGATAGCTCTTGTTTCAGACCTGCTTCATGAAAACTTCAGAAGAGACGAACTGAGATGTTCACCAACCAGCTATGAGATCTCTTGGTCTAAGGCTTTACTTTGAGACTAGCTACCTGAAACAGCCCAACCTATCAATCAACTTCTGTCTGACTTCTCCAGATACATCTGAGATTGTTCTTCTATATCACTAAAGCTTGTCAACATATAGATGGTATGTGAACAATCCACTACAACACCAGGCACTAGTCTTGAGAAGCTGAAGAGGAATACATCCACAAAATCAGAATTTATGACTGGAGAAAGCATTGCCTCTGTTTGCTCTCCTCCAGCTCATCATACTAGTTGTGAATTTGTCTTTGACAATTTAGATTCTTAAAGTGATGTGGTTTTCTCCAACTGGAATGGGACACCTGCGTGTTACAAAAGAAGGGCTTCATCTGGAAGGGGACTTGGAATTTTTATTCCCTCTTTATGCCAAAGAAATCCATTCTTGAGTGGACTCATCAATGTTCCTCCAGTCTACCCACAATGTGACTGTGAAAGCTTGCAATTCAAATGGGAAGTCACAGGCAGTTTAAAAGTGGTCACATTGTGGATGCTCTCTCTCTGAAGGTGTTTAAGGCCAGGTTCTTTAAGGAAGGTCCCTTCCAACCCAAACTATTCTATAATTCTATGATCTTATAATATGTGATACATGTCATATTCGATTAGATTTGATACTGTGTATCATATTTGATACTGTTACCTAGCACTGGCACAGGCTGCCCAAGGGTTTTGGAGGCTCCATCCTTGGACATTTTCAAAAGCTGAGTGGACATGGTCCTGGGCAGTTGGCTCTTAGTTGAAGCAGCTTGAGCACAGAGGTTGGATCAGATGATATACAGAGGTCCCTTCTAGCCTCAGCAACTCTGTGATTCTCTGATGGGAAAGTCAATTTTGAGAAATATACCATATATACTGTATACCTGCAGGAAATCCTTTCTCCCTGTTATGTTCTTCTGTTGTCACCCAGCCAGTGCGGTCTTAACCTTAAAAACTTCCAGACAATCGCATAGTAGAATATTAGCTAATGCAAACTTATGCAGGCTGTCATCAGACTAAGCTACAGTGGGTTAGCCCCAGCAGACAGCTCAGCCCCAGACAGCCACTAAATAATTAGAAGGGCAAAAGCAAGAGAACTCATGAGGAGACATAAAGGTAAATTAGTAACTAAAAAGAAAACAATACACACAATAAAAAAAAAAATCCATACCAAGAAAGAAAAACAAAGCCACCAAAATAAAAATGAGGAAAAAAAAACCCTATTTACCTCCACTTGATCAACATCCAGTTAGTCCCCAAGAACATTTACCATGGCAAATTTTTTCTCAGTTTTTATTACTGAGCATGACATTATCTGGTACAGAATCTGACAGCTAGTAGAATATGAGCCATTAGTGTGCCCAGAAGGCCACCATGCCCACATCATCCTGGCCTGTATCAGTAACGGTGTGCTGAATAGGTCTAGGGAAATGATAGTCCCCTGTACTCGGCACTGATGAGGCCTTACCTTGAGCACTGTGTTCAGTTCTGGGCGCCTCACAACAAAAAAATTATTTTAGGTGCTGGAGCAGGCTCGGAGAAAGGCAACAAAGCTGGTGAAGGAGCTGGAGAGCAGGTCTTATGAGGTGTGGTTGAGGGAGAATAAAATATTTCTCATAGCTACAACAACTTCCAGAAACAGAAATTTAAATACCAGCAAATTAGGAGCAGACATTTAAAGGAGGCATTGCTGAACATATGTATCATGAGGGGGGTGGCTTTCTTCCATTTTCTTCTTCGTGAAGAACAGCAATAGTAAAAGTTGCAACAAGTACTTTATGTGAAAACAAATCTGTTCCAGGAAAGTGCACCACTTCAATAAACCAATTGTAAAATTCTGTAGGCAAAGGACACAATGTATATAAGTTTTATTGGTTTTATTTCTCTTTTGCTGGCAAGTGAAGGTAAATTCTACTGTCAGCAACATGGTACTAAGCAGAAAACTGAACTGCAGACCACTGTATTCAGTGGTTTTATGACTGTATAAAGGTTTGGGATAACAAATTTATATTTAAATGTAAAAAGAGGAAGTTTTATAAATCCAGTAAGGTTTTTAAAATTAGTAAGAATTAAATAAAAACCATATGTGTTATTATATCTAAATTCAGTTTCTCTATATTCTTCACGTTCCTTTTTTTTCTTTATTTACTTATCCGGCAAGCCTTCCCTTCTTTCCCAGAGTTTTGGAGTAATGACTGGATGAGCATCAGGAACAAGGCAAATAGATGGCTTCTTTCCCAAGGGCCAGAAGACCCAATGTGACAGATAGACAAGTAAGGGAAATGAGCTGATTGCAGCCTGCACCAGTCCTCATACTAAAACTAGTGGTAATCATTACATTGTACCAGAAAAGTAGTGTAGGAGTAAATGCAGCTCCACCTGTGAAGTTGTGTTTCCTCTTTATTTTTAAAACCAGCATGCTACAAAAATGTAATGTATGTTACAGATTTCACAGTTGCCCTGAGTTTTCACGACTTCTCCACACATCACATCTTACTCCACAGTACAGTATGTCTAGCTCTGGAATATGTATCTAATTATGACATTTTCCCCTGATAATGTGAGAATCAAAACACTGGTGTCCTCACTCTGTCATACACAAGTACATTCAAATGCACTGTATTATTCTCATCATCAAAGAATGACATCTGAGGGGAATTGTTGCTTCCATGACAACAAGAACATCATAAAGATTTTAAGCAGGAGTGGTGGCATCACCTATTATTAAGGTTGGTCAGTGGCTCATATTTTCAATTGATTATAACTGCTTAGGTTCAACAGTCAAATTCTCTATGCTGAGTGAATGAGCCAGGAGTAATTTATTTGCACTATTTTTCTGCCATAACTGTTCAATCAGATTCTTCAGAAAGTGTCTAAAATATAAAAAGCAGAAAAACTTATGTTTCCTTGATCAAAAAATCTGCCGTGCCACACATTCTGAAAAAGAAATTTTTGCAAAGTCTGTCAAGAACGTGTCTGTGGTTATCGGATTAAAATCTTCACATTTGCTCAAGGTAAAAGCCCCTAAAATGCTTTTACATGCTCAACATTACAGAACTGCTAATAAAAGCTATATGGAATTGACTGAATCAGATAACAGCTATGCTTGCTGGATATTCTGTCGGCCATACTTCAGGAATTTCAATTTCTTAGGCTACTCTTAATAGAGAAGTAGCCTGTTTCAATGCAGAGACAGAAAGAACCCTGCAATAAGTGAAAAATAAGGACATTGGAACTGGAACTAGGAACATGATAGAAAAGGAATTTTGAACACAGAACTCACGTTGTCATGAGAAAAAGTTTGCAACTGAAAGACTGACTGAAGTCAGTCAAACATGTGGTGGTAAACAGAAATTACAAGAAAAGATCTGAGAATAAGCACAACAAAAGTAATTAATTTTAAACATTGCATCTCATTTTGTCTTTCTTCCCAATGAGAGTGATGAGACACTGGAATACATTGCCCATAGACTGTTAGAGGTCCCATCCCTGGAGGCATTAGGCCAGGCTTGATGAGACTCGGAACAACCTGCTATAATGAAAGATGACCCTGCTTACTGCAGGGAGTTGAACTACATGAGTTTTGAAAAACCCTTCCAACTCAACACATTCTGTGTTTCTGTGATTCTGTGAGGTGGCTGGTGAGGAACTAGTGTATTTAGGTGAAACCCATCTTAGGGCACAGAGAGCCTATAGAGAATAAGTTAAGATGAGCTAGAGGAGAGAATTCTGAGGAATAAGAAAGGCAGTCAGGTCCATGACCAAATTATAATGGGACGAACTGGAACTCTTCACTTCAAACTATCAGTGGAAGCCAAAGAGATTTTTGTTTTTTACACTATGGCAGTGAAATACTCTAATATTATGAAGAGTGTGATTTCTACAGCTGTATAATGAACCAAACTATGCAGTAGCATGCTGTATATGTATCCCATTCCATGTTCCGTTTATAGGGGATGGCTGAAAACAGGGAAAAAAGCTACTTGTCTAGGATGCTGTCTTTGTATTTTTGGAGAAGGGAAGAGAGTGAGCATTTATTCAGCTTGAAAATTGCTGAGTGAGGCAGACAGGAACTGAAGGAGAGTCTACAGCATGAGGGAGACTGTGACCTTGTGAGAAGCAAACGGCCTGATGTTAGGTAGAAACAAAAGCCAAGCCTGGAGGTAAAAGATTTTTCAAGGGCCTGGAGGGAATCCATGGAGTTTTTTCACTCTGAACATGTGGAGTTATTTGATTGAAAAGCAAAGTGATAAAAAAGATAAAGCAGGAGGAAGGGAGAATTGGTTCAAACCCTCTCAGGTAATACTGATGCATGAAACAGATAGCATCTGGTGTTTATTGGGGAGGTTTCTCTGTTTTTTCATTAAAATTATTACTTTGTTTCAGTTTGTGTATTTTTATGTTCTGATGCTTTGATGATTGAGAGCCTTTGATGTGTTTTGGTGTGCTCACTTTAAAGAAAGAAGCCTAGAGACCTGACTTACTCCTCTCAAATTTCTCCACTATTTGAGTTTGTCACAATCTAGCTATGCAAAAAGTTTGCTTTGGTGGAGGTAAGTTTAATTCTGCTCAGGCTCTGTCCCGAACACTTCGAATGTGAACCATGCCCAGGTTTTAGCCGGGAGCTGAAGGGGGATGGTGCAGAAAATCTCTCCAATCAGGACTGGGGCATCCTGGGCCCAGAATGTTGCAGTGATGGTATTTGGATATTACTCTTTCAGTGTTACTGTTGTTGTTTTTCTGCTCCCTCAGCTATTCTGTCACTTTGTCTCAGCCTTTTTCTCATGATTCTCCCCATGGCTGGGAGGGGCACTGAAGAGCCACCATGTGGTTCTTCACTGCCACCCAAAGCTAAAGCAGGACAGTAATGGGAGGTAGAACAGTAAACTCACATCAGCTACATCCAACTTCTTTCATAGAATAGTTTGGGTTGGAAGGGACCTTAAAGATCATCAAGTTCCAACCCCCCTGCCATAGGCATGGACACCTCCCACTAGATCAGGCCGCTCAGTGCCATGTCCGGCCTGGTCTTGAACACCTCCAGAGAGGGGGCGTCCACAACCTCTCTGGGCAACCTAAATCTCACCTCTTCCCATTTGCATCAATTACTCTTAGTCCTGCCATCCTGGACCCTATTAAAAAGTCCCTGGGAACAGGACAAAGACAGCAAAATGAAGCCCCAAACTCAGATTTTTAACTTTGTTGGATTTGGAAGTGATGACACAGCACACCCCACACACCCCCAGCCCTGCCCGCCTTCACCATCGCCATGGTCCCAGTGATGTGGGGTGACAGGGCTGTGACATCACAGGTGTCACCAGGCACCGAGCTGTGACCTCAGCACAGGGGTCCCTATAAAGCAGAGGCCACCCCAGCCTGGCCAACAGTGGATGGTGGA